>JAJOZX010010895.1:37500-42500 GCA_023014485.1 Bathynomus jamesi
AGCAAAGGTCTTTTTCAACTCGATCCTGTTGTTTTGAATTCCTTCAAAACAGATTTAGATAAGAAGGGTAGAACGCTAAATCTTTGGTAAACTTGTATGCTACTTTATTAACTTTTAATTTTATTTTTATATCATCGAAATTTAACCAAAAAAGGCAGCGTGTTAAAACCCGGGCAGATGTCCAGTATAAATTAGTATTTTTATAATTCATTTGATCTTGTGCTAAAAATCGCTATTTTTTCCTTACAAATCTGTATGCCTCTCTGATAATCCTTTAATTTTTAATTTTTATTTTTACTTCTCCGTTTATTGCATATATATATTATATATATATATATATATAATATATATATATATATATACAGGGCGTCCCAAAAAAATGTATACACACTTTAACAGCTGATAGCTCAATTGATGTTTCTTTCTTTCCAAGTTAAACCCATTAGAATTAATAATGGCAGTCAGACTAAGCTTTGAACAAAGGAAATTCATTCTAAAATGCTACTGGAAGTGTGAAAACGCAGTTGAAGTGCAAAGACAGTTTAGGAGGGAGTTTCAAACAGATCCACCAACGCGACTTACCATCACTCGAATTAGAGATGGAATTAGCCGATGGAACTGTTCAGAATGTCCACAAGAAGCGTTCCGGAAGATCACGGACATCGACAAGCCCCACAAAGCAAGAAAGAGTACTGGAAACGTATCACCAAAGTCCAAGAAAATCTGTGCGGCAAGCGAGTCGTGAGGTAGGAATTTCAGAATCGTCTGTCCAACGCATTTTGAAGCGCTGTCAATGGAAAAGTTACATTCCAAGATTAGTCGATGCTATTAATGAAGATGATGATCCGGACCGAAGAGTGGAGTATTGCGAGTGGTACTTGGCACGATGTGGATGTGGATTGGACGAAGGGGTTTCGTAGAATACCCTCCGCGTTCACCAGACCTCACACCACTAGACTTTTTTTATGGGGATACTTAAAAGACAAAGTCTACGCTATAAAACCTGCAACAGTCGCTGAATTGAGATCAGCCATTGAACGAGAATGCACACAAATACCAAACGAAATGTTTCGTGATGTTTGCGATTCCATTGCTTCGCGTTATCAGCAGTGCCTGGACCAGAACGGACGTCAGTTTGAAAACAGGCGTTGACAAAACAATTAAATAATGTCTGTAGATTCTATTACATTTTGAAAATGAAATGTATTTTAATAAACACTGCCTTTATAATTATTTAAAGTGTGTATACATTTTTTTGGGACGCCCTGTATATATATATATATATATATTATTTATTTATTTATTTTTTGTTTTTTTTTCTTTCTGTAACCTATATAGAGGCTGTAACCCTTTTATGTACTTCAGTGTTCCTGAGGATGTCATTAGACGAAAGCGCTTGAGCACCATTTTGTGTTTCCTTTCCTTCGTGGTTTATTCATCATATATATATATATTATATATATAAAATTATATGTTAAACACAGACCGTGCATGGAACAAAGAACTCTTCTGGGAAATTACATCCACTATAGTTCGAATAAGTAATGATAAGTGACAAATACTATAGTTTTTTCTTTTTCATGATGGAAAGCCCAACGTGGCACCAAGTTACTCGCAAAGAGGCCCCAAAATTTAGCTTTCCTCACCAGCTATCTGCAAAGTAGATAGGATCCAGCTTTGGGACAGGATCTAGGGTTTACAGCTTACACTTAGCCTACTACATTCAGAACCTCAATATACGCAAGAAACTCGTTGCATTCACGTCGGATAGAATACATCAAAGTGGATGTAATTTCCCAGAAGAGTTCCTTGTTCCATGCACGGTCTGTGTTTAACATATAAGTTTCTTAGGGGAACATTCTGAATTTGTGTATGATATATTAAACGGACGTGTTATGTGCTTGAAAAGTGGACGCTCACTGTCCCGGTTGGTAATGGTTCAGAATACGGTCGCCACTTAATTAAGCAAAATTTCGAAAAATACCATATAGACAAGGTTGTTTTTCTCATTAAAATACGTTGATTGCATGTGTCGCATTTGTATAATTTAGGTCTCGGGGGTACGGGGGCTCCGCCCCCCGTAAAGATCACGCATCACCAAGTGAACCCTATACCAATCAAATTGTGATCGTATTTTAATGAGAGAAACAACTTTGTCTCTATGGTATTTTTCGAAATTTTGCTTAATTAAGTGGCGCCCGTATTCTGAACCATTACCGTATGGTTGAAAACCTTATGAAGCGAATTACTTTTTTCACCTCTATCGCCAGCCAAAAGTTCACCCAAAGTTCGGCATAATAAGAAAATCAAAAAATTTAAAAAAATATATATATAATATAAAATATGAAAATCTATTCCAAAAACTCATCAACATGTTCATTAACATACTTAGAACTCTAATTTAGCCAAAAATGAACGTTCTAGCTCAATTAATAACAGAAATACTGTTGCCAGAATATTGCTGAACTTTGGAGGCGATTTCTGACTAATTTTAATTTTGGCGCTTAGGTACCTTAAGACGCGGGACCCCTTATATATATACAGTATATGGTGATTACAAATAATCTTCCCGATTTTAAACATTTTATTATGAAAAAACTAACAAAGCTACGACGAAAAGCAAGATATACAAATAAAGAACTCAAAAAGTTTTATTTACAAGCTATTGAAGTTCGATACGAATTCCTTGTTTGGCTCCTTTTGGGGTTACAACATTCCTGACTGAGCAGTTGCCATCGTTCAATGGGGCGTGGGGGCCCATTCCTTGGCCGGCTCGTTCGTCCGATCTAACCCCCTTCCCTTGACTTCTTCCTCTGGGGCTATGTAAAAAATAAAGTTTTTGTTCCACCAATGGCAACAACTTTGAAACATTTAAAGGACAGGATACATGAGCCTTAGAAAAATTCAGTATGATTGCTACAAAATGTATGGAGGGAAACAGAATACCGCTTTGATATCTGCAAAGCCACAAAAGGAGCTCATATTGAACTTCAATAGCTTGTAAATAAAACTTTTTGAGTTCTTCTTTATTTGTCTCTCTTGCTTTTGGCTGTAGCTTTGTTAGTTTTTTCATAATAAATGTTTAACATCAGGAAGATCATTTGTAATCACCCGGTGTGTGTGTGTGTGTGTATATATATATATATATATATATATATTATTATATATATATATTTAATGTAAAGAACGACGTTTGTGTAGAAGAACGTTCCGCACAAGATGAGGAGGGAGAACGAACAAATGAAAAAATGAGGTAACCACCCGGGAATCGAACCCGGGATCTTCCGATTGCCGGTCAGATATGCTATCCACTACACCATGGGCCTCGATTAATCAGAAGTCGTAATTCTCCTACATACGAGCAGAAACCAATGCCCTGAGGGGGCACCTTCGCATGCCGTACCTATATATACATTTTAACTGCAAACAACACACAGTATAATTAATGTAAAGAACGATGCTTGTGTAGAAGTACGTTCCGCACAAGATGAGGAGGGACAACGAACAAATGAAAAATGAGGTAACCACCCGTTCGTTCGTGCTCCCTCCTCATCTTGTGCGGAACGTTCTTCTACACAAGCGTCGTTCTTTACATTAATTATACTGTGTGTTGTTTGCAGTTAAAATGTATATATAGGTACGGCATGCGAAGGTGCCCCCTCAGGGCATTGGTTTCTGCTCGTATGTAGGAGAATTACGACTTCTGATTAATCGAGGCCCATGGTGTAGTGGATAGCATATCTGACCGGCAATCGGAAGATCCCGGGTTCGATTCCCGGGTGGTTACCTCATTTTTCATTTGTTCGTTCTCCCTCCTCATCTTGTGCGGAACGTTCTTCTACACAAGCGTCGATCTTTACATTAATTATACTGTGTGTTGTTTGCAGTTAAAATGTGTGTGTATATATATATATATATATATATATTTATAATGTTTCAGACCAACAAAGACCCTAGGATCCACTCATGGCTGGTCTACCTAACTGTGTTCGTAATTGTGTATTGTGCATGTCCTCCGTGGTGGCGGAGGAGACCTACAATTTTACGTGGGTTCCGAACCACAAGGAACATAAGAACATAAGAAATTTTTATAGTGGGCACACTAGGGGCCACGTCGGCCCATCGAGGCGGCTCCACTATGTAAAAACTGCCTGTACATTGGCAACAACCAATTTTTACAAAACTAAATAATTATCAATTTAAAACTAAAGCTAGAATAAAAATATAAAATAAAATATATATAAATATATATATACAAAATGGCTATGTGCGGTGGAGAGCGCAAGAGAGCAACTCGCTCTTCCACCAAGCCAGGCCTAGAGGCGGGGCCACCAGCTTGACCTTCGTGCGAAGAGAGACCAACACACGGAACCTGAACGAGGTTAACGAGGTGTATATATGAGGAGCGGTCAGAAAATAAGTTTACAAGGCATATATTTTGGGTTCGTTATTTCCAAGTCTAATAACGACAGTGCACATTTAATTGTACAGCTATCCCACTACTTTTCCACATAGTCCCAGCCACAATTGAAGCATTTATCATATCGTGGGACGAGCTTTTCGATTCCCTGTTGTTGTTGTTGTTGGTTAACCGATCAGCCCACCCTGATTGAGCAAGCCGGTGGCACGCAGGTAACCGATCGCCCTCTCCAGAGTGGACCAGAGGTTCAGCGCACTAGTGATGTTGTGTTGTGTTCTATATTGTGCTAGAGCGGTACAGTCTGTCATATGTGTTCAATTGTTTGTGGTGTGCCCTGGCACAGGTAACAGGTGCCGTCTGTGGAGTTGTCTAGTCTGTGTTTATAAGTCTGTAAGTTGGGGTGATGTCCACATCGGAATCGTGCTAAGTTAACTCGATCCGATCTGCTCAGGCTGGTTGGTCTCTCACTTGTCAATGGGTGGCGGCTTCGCACCTAGGACCGCATTCGGACGAGTCGTGTCAGTGCTTTGTGGGTTAGGTGTGTGTATGTGTTTTCTGTACTATGTGATGTCTGTGGGGC
>JAJOZX010010895.1:47500-127543 GCA_023014485.1 Bathynomus jamesi
TCTTCCATTATTTTGATATCTTGGTGAAATCGTTCACCCTGTTCCTCACTATAATCCCCGCAATTTTCAGGAAAACAGTCCAAGTGGGACCAAAAAGTGCATTTTTATGGACATGCGCGACCTATGAGCTTTGAAAGCTTCCATCAAGTTTTCGACAACGGACTCGTATTCTGGACTTCTACGCTTGCCAAGAAAATCAGTGACAACTGATTTGAATGCCTGCCAGGCATTCTTCTCAGTTGGAGTCATTGCGTTTTCGAACTGAGTATCCTTGATCAAAGTTCGAATTTGAGGACCATCAAAAACCCCAGCATTTAGTTTAGCATCAGATATATGAGGAAATTTACTCTCGAGATATCGGAATGCTGAACCCTCCTTATTCATTGATTTGATGAAATTTTTCATCAAGCCCAGCTTAATATGAAGTGGTGGGAGCAAAATTTTTGTTGGTGGTACAAGGGGCACTGAAACGACATTATGCGACCCAGGTTCAAAATTCTGTCTGGATGCCCATTCACGCTGTGCATAGTGCTTCTCATCCGCTCGGCTATCCCATTTGCAGAGGAAACATGGGTATTTCGTGTATCCCCCTTGCATTCCCAATACAAATGCCACAATCTGAAAAAAAATGAAAATATTTAAAGAATTTAGAGAATTTGTTCTATCAGATAAAAAAATCTATGCATTGGACTGTATCACTTCTGTGGGGAAGTTAAGTGTTCTTATACGCTCTCGAATAACCTTTGGAAAAACAACATAGTCAATAGCAATAGATCTCCACAGATCCTCCAGTTATGTTGGTCGTATACGAGAGCATCCAGTAAAATTTTCATGTTATCGTAGCTCTCAGTAAGTTGTACGGAATGTGCTACAGGGACTGATGCAACCCTATTCCCAATGTTGAGAAGTACTGCTTTCAAACTTCGTTTAGACGAGTCTATAAATAGCCTCCATTCTGATGCGTTATATGGCAGGCCCAAGGATTCGATTAGCCCTCAACATTGCAGCAGTACACTAAGGAAGAGGTATTTTCGTGCACTGCAAAAAACTTGCGGAATTCTTCCTCTCGTTTCCTATACCAGGAGAATGTTGTTCCCGGAGCCAGCAAGTTGTCCTCTCGAAGTCGTGAGCCCAAGATCTCGGCAGCTAATTTGGAAAGTCCTAAATCCCTGGTAAGATCATTAAGTTTGGCCTGGTTGAGAGGCCTCGGCTCATTTGAAGCGGTATTTTGAGGTGTATATACGACTGGGACTGGTCATTGGCATTGGTCATTGATTCATCATCAGAATCATCGAAGTCCAGGGTTTGAGGTGGGTCGGGTATTGGAATTCCAGGACCATGGGGTACAGGTCTCATAGCAGAAGGAATGTCAGGGTATACAACAATGTGTTTATTCTTCTTGTTAACTCCTGAAAATAGAAACACAGAAACATGAATATAAAACTTGCATATGAAATAGAAGAAGCATTCAACAGTGGCGGCTCGTGAGGGAAGGCTGCGGTCTGTAAGATATGAAATAGGTCGATGGAGTCTGTATATTTTCTTTCTCTTTCATTCATATTGTCCCTTCGGGGACAATATGATATACAGTGGCGCTCATAAGTATTCGTACAGAGAAATATTTAAGTTATATTCGTCCTTATCTTTTGTACCATGCGTACGATAATTATGAAAAGTTTACCGTTCATTTGGAAAAATTTAACAAATAAAAAAGTTAGTTTAACTCCAACATATAATGTGAATCATCAAAGAATTTGAGGAAAATTAAAAAATGTTAAAATGCAAACGTTTTCGTACATTTATTTACAAAATTAATTTTTATTATTGTTTTGTAACAATAAATTGTTTAATTCATCCTATAAATGTAATTTTCACATGGGTTCCGTAGTCTCAACACTAGTTTCTATGCGTGCAATCCAATACTGACCTTCTAGGACAGTGGTCGGGGAAAAGGGGTAAATTACCCAAATGGGGTAAATTTAAAACTTTTGGGGGTAATGCGTGCGGTATGAGAGACACTTTGTGCTGATATTTTTTTCGTATATTTTTATTTTATTTTGTTACATAAATGTGGCGTTATTCTAAATTTTAGAATATTACGAATTTACGTCCTGATTACGTCCTCAAATATATTGTGGGGTAATACCCAAAAAAGTTCGCCGACCACTGTTCTAGGACATGGGTCGGGGAACTTTTTTGGGTATTACCCAAAAATCTATTTGAGTAAAGTGAAATTACCCCCAGACTTCAAAGTAAACAAAAACAAGCCAATTGCTCTTAAAATTGTTGCATATGGTGTCTCTCATACCGCACGCATTACCCCCAAAATTTTAAATTTACCCCATTTGGGGTAATTTACCCCTGTTCGCCGACCACTGTATCTAGGATTAAATTTGGCAATAATTGGATGGAGTGTTTGGGTTCCCTAACTTAAATACAGGACATTTCTGGCTTCCTTCAGACTGTCAGGATATACACCTAGTGTTAATGATTCATTCATTAACTTATTGAATGGTATTGTAATTTCATCCGATACTAATTTGTATATTTTTACTAGGGCCGTATTGATGTCAGAATCTTTATTTATTTTTTTTATTGCTAAAGAGATATCGTTCGGTAGAACTGGATCAAAGAAAAATGAGTTTGGAGAGGGTTGTGGCATGTGCTATATCGGTAGTGAGTGTCAGTATTTGGAATCGAGACTGCAGTATTGAGACTGATATTTACAAAGAATTTATTTAATAAATTGGCTATATCTTTGGGATCACTGTAAGAATTTCCGCCTTGTGTGAAGAAGGACATGGGATTTTATTTTCACCTTTATTGTGTTAATTTAATCCTTTAAAGCAGTGTATTTAACTTTTTTCGCAGTTACCCCTTGAGCTAGTCAACAAAACCGTAATTACCCCCTCCTCCCCTTTTTAAATGGAAAATATGAGAAAAGGAAAATCAGGTTAAATACCGCTGTTTTAGTGTGTTCCATAGCCTTTTGGGATTGGATTTTTGTTCACCAAGGTTTGAACAACAGGGCTCTGCTTTCGTTCTTTTAATGACTGCATCAAGTCTGTTACAGTGACTTTTGTATGTCTGTTCGGTAATAACATCAGTTTCCCATAATTTAAAGAGAGTATGTTGGCGTTTAATTTTCACAATCAGTGCTGAGGTGATCCATTGGTTATTGCATTTAGTTTTAGATATTACTTATGACTTAAGAGGAAAGTTTGTGTTGAATATATCCATTAATAATGTGTTTGAGAAATTTTATTGAAATTTTGTTCCAATGTCATGGCTATTTTTAATAATTCCAGTCCAGTCAAAAGGTGTTATTCTTCTAATGAATTTTAGTTTACTGTTATAGCTGTAAGATCTATAGACAACGTTTATATTTTCCTGTGCGGAGAAATGGGTGATTAGTATGGTGTATGTAGGAAAGTGATCTGTGATGTTTAATATAATTATACCCGAGATGCAGTCAAGCGAGGACCGCACCCAGATCCGATCTAGCAGAGTCGAATTTCCAATGTTATTGTGAAGTCTAGTTGGCTTTGTAATAGCTAATTTAAAACCACTCGTAGTCATGATGTTATGAAGGAAGCTTAAGTTATTATATGAATGTCCTTTTGCGAGATCACTATTAAATCTCCTGCTATGACACAACCGTTATGGATATAATTGGAGGTTAGAATTCTATCGACATTTGTAATAAAGGTTGGTACGTTACCAGCTGGTGATCGGTAGATGCCTAAAACTGAATATTGGATGTTACGAATATACATTTCAATCGCGAGTGTTTCTGACGTATTGATTATGCTTGTCAGTTCTTCGAAACATTTACTCTTGCAGTTTGGGTCTACAAATATATTTCTACCTCCACCCTTATTGTTAGTCTTGCATATATGGTAGCTTGCATATCCTGAGATGTTAAAAATTATCTTATTATCATTTAACCAAGTTTCAGTTAATATAACGCGAGTGAATTTATGTTGTAATAATTTTAGGTTAGCTGTGAATTCCCAAAGTGGTTTGGGAGATGCAAATGTTTAAATTTCAATCAAATCGAAATAGTTCAGTATATCTAATGACTTAACTATACCCTAAACCAGTAGTCCGCAACCTGGGGTCCGTGAATGAGTTTCAGGGGTCCGCAGAAGACAAGGGGTATATTCTAATTCACACAAAATTAGAATATACAAATTATTTTCGTTAAGGGTTGCTCAAAAATAATCATATTCTTATACGGGTCCACAAGTGAGAAAAAAGTTGCGGGCAACTGCCCTAAACAATCAGTTGCTACAGTTATTAAACAATATAAACGCGGGAGAATAGAAAAGAAAAGTTGAGGAAAAAAATTAAGATAACTGCAAAGAAGTGGAATGTACCCAACTACTAAAAATAAGGAAAAAAAAATGATTCTACGAATATCTCATCAATATTCAGTGATAACTTATGATAATGATATGATAATGATAAGCTTTATTGGCAGAATATAAATCCCATAAAATAGTAGAATATTCTTGAAGGTAATAAACGATAAGATAAATCAAACGGTAATAAATTTAAAAAACTAAAAATTAGGACTAAAAGAGAAATTTCAAAAAAAGACATACTGAAAAACAGGTAATAATAAAAACTAATCACTCCTAACACTACCAAAAGAAGAAAATGAAAATAAAATAAAAATAAAAAGGACACGTAGGTACAATACCAACATATATATATATATTATATATATATATGTGTGTGTGTGTGTGTGTGTGTGTGGTAATAATGATAATGACAATAATAATGTTTATTGGCAGGAAACAGATCCCCCGACCTGAAAAAAAAGGTACAGTATCCATGAAGGTAATGAACGATACAACTACAGGGGCGGATCCAGAATTTTTTTTTTAGGTGGGGGGATCACCACTGCATGGAAACTGAGCGGCGAAACCGCGAAGAAAGCTATGGGGGTCGGGGGGGATGCTCCCCCTGAAAACTTTTGTAAAAAAGGTGCAAAATCTTGCATTCTAGCGCCATCCTGAGGTGATTTTTTTTCCTCAATTCATCTTTCCACTTCTTTTATCTTCAGTTAAGAACGCGTAAAAAAAAATTTTTTGAAACCGTCAGGTGGGTGTCACGCGCACATGGTGACACCCTCCTCCCCTGAATCCGCTACTGAACTAATTAAACGATAATTTTATAAAACAAAAACAAAAAAGGACAACGGTAATAAAAAAATAACACTAATACACGTAAAGAAACGAGAAATAATAAAATTAGTAAGTAATAACAACGTCATAGAAATTGGTATTTCAACATGTTCTGTTTACCGTATTGTTTACTACCATTTTTCTTTTCTATTATCTCAAAGATTATTTCAATTTTCATTTGTAATGACAGAATTAACTAAATACAACTTATTTTATTTCCTATTACTATAATTATATTTATATTTCTTATTTTCCTTTTTGTGAAAACAGAAGTGAATCTCAAAGATTTTTGCCTGAAAAGCTGTTGTCATGTTTCCCAACGGCATATTCACATATTCAGATAAGAATATTGTAATTAGACTACTTGCCACTAAAAATACAAAATTAAACGTTAATGTCAACATTATGTAAACCGATATGGATGTAATGTATATCTTATGTAATGTGCTCTTTCTCAATAAAGATTATTATTATTATTATTATTATTACTACTACTATAGAAATAAAAAGCACATGTAATGGAATGGCTGAGGCAGGAATTAAGTGGAGCTACCGACAAACATTTTCATACCTCCGTCTAGAACAGGGGTTCTCAACCCACTTACTTCCATTACCCACCTAAAGCATTGGCGCTCACCCCGTTACCCCTAATGACGCGCGTAAATTAAGCAAAAGTTAAGGAAGTAGTTTATAATCATACAATTGTCTTTAAACACCAATCTTAAAAAAATATGTACAGTATAAGATACATTACCCCTATGGATATACAAATTACCCCCAAATCTTTGAGGGTAATTACTAATTACCCACCGGTTGAGAACCCCTGGTCTATAAGACATAAAGGAGGACTGACGAATAGCTTCGACAATTGGACTGTCCGAGTTTTTAATCCCTCGCATTAGACTGTATTGAGCACGACTCGTTACCTGAGGGAGGCTCGGAACGTTGTTGTTAGCGAACATTTGAGAGGCTGAGCATCTTGCAGGGAACTTATGCAGCAGTCTGTAGGATCTGTTGTAAAGAAAATTGAGGGTTCTGCGGGAGTCTGTTTCATAATTAACCGAGAGTTGTTGCCCATACATATTAGTGTAGAAAGTACGAAAGAGATTGTCTTTAGCTTCGCTTGTACAAAATTTGAAGTTCCTTACAATCATGTTTGCCTTAGCACAGTAACTTCGATATTGTTTCCTTATGTTTGAGTCGTCACTCAAGAAGATGGTGATAAAAAAAAATATATATATATATTAATTAATTTAATAATATACAGTATATATATATATATATATATATATATATATATATATATATATATATATATATATATATATATATATATATATATATATATATATATATATACAGGGCGTCCCAAAAAAATGTATACACACTTAACAGCTGATAGCTCAATTGATGTTTCTTTCTTTCCAAGTTAAACCCATTAGAATTAATAATGGCAGTCAGACTAAGCTTTGAACAAAGGAAATTCATTCTAAAATGCTACTGGAAGTGTGAAAACGCAGTTGAAGTGCAAAGACAGTTTAGGAGGGAGTTTCAAACAGATCCACCAACGCGACTTACCATCACTCGAATTAGAGATAAGTTTGAAGCCGATGGAACTGTTCAGAATGTCCACAAGAAGCGTTCCGGAAGACCACGGACATCGACAAGCCCCACAAAGCAAGAAAGAGTACTGGAAACGTATCACCAAAGTCCAAGAAAATCTGTGCGGCAAGCGAGTCGTGAGGTAGGAATTCAGAATCGTCTGTCCAACGCATTTTGAAGCGCTGTCAATGGAAAAGTTACATTCCAAGATTAGTCCATGCTATTAATGAAGATGATCCGGACCGAAGGGTGGAGTATTGCGAGTGGTACTTGGCACGATGTGGATGTGGATTGGACGAAGGGGTTTCGTAGAATACCCTCCGCGTTCACCAGACCTCACACCACTAGACTTTTTTTTATGGGGATACTTAAAAGACAAAGTCTACGCTATAAAACCTGCAACAGTCGCTGAATTGAGAGCAGCCATTGAACGAGAATGCACACAAATACCAAACGAAATGTTTCGTGATGTTTGCGATTCCATTGCTTCGCGTTATCAGCAGTGCCTGGACCAGAACGGACGTCAGTTTGAAAACAGGCGTTGACAAAACAATTAAATAATGTCTGTAGATTCTATTACATTTTGAAAATGAAATGTATTTTAATAAACACTGCCTTTATAAGTATTTAAAGTGTGTATACATTTTTTTGGGACGCCCTGTATATATATATATATATATATATATATATATATATATATATAATGTTATAATAAATATAACATTATATATATATATATATAATATATATATATATATTATTAAATTAATTAATATACAGTATATATATTTTTTTTTTTATCACCATATATATATATATATGGGTTCGATAACGTAGATAGAGATAGCTTTTTCGAAATATCTCAATATAATAGGACTAGAAATAACGGGTGTAAGTTGACAAGTAGAAGGTTCGAGACAGCAGTTGCGAAAAACTTTTTTACGCATAGAATAGTAAATAGCTGGAATAGTTTGCCGGTAGAAGTAATTAGTAGCACGTCTATAAACATGTTTAAAAATCGATTAGACGCATAGTTGATAGAAAGGGTATAGTTTAAGGTAGTAAAATTAAGGCTTTCTGGGGATAGATCCCACAGCTCAACACAAGTGTTGTGGGATATAGGGAGGCAGCGTCTTGGGTTAGGGGATACTCTCTGTCCTTACACACCCCATTTAAAGAGATTCCTCTGCCGAGCGGTGCCCCCCATAGTACTGTGAGGTATTGAAAAACTCATGATCTTCACTTGCCCCACAAACACCTTTAAATGGGAGACCCAAAATGGGTGCACACACATTTCTACATTACTGTACAGTCTTTACAGCCACACCTACACTTTTTCTCGTAAGTGTATATTGTAATGTATATGATTGTAAATTTTGACTTGGTCCGCAGTCGATATGGACCGTGACTTGATGGATACCGTAATGAAATTGACTGGATTCTTTGTGTAGTGAATACTCTTATTTTAGTTTCAAGATAAATGTTAATTTTACCGTCTTGAATTTCGGAATAGCTATAAATTCATTTTAAATTAGTTACCCCTCATAATTCAATTGTGAACCACATTAATACTAATTTTATGTATACTATATTATTTTATTGTATGTAAACATAATTAATTATATATCACAATTGTCAGTTAATTATTTATATTCAATATTTATTTTAATCTAATACCATGTCCATTTTACAAATAAATAATAGAAATCCAAGGGTTATATTTTCCACCTTTGGTACTGTCGCAGTTTCGCCTAACGGACTCAATACGGCTAGTGAGATAATCACTGGTTGGCACTTAACTAGCGGCAGTGCTTATGGCTACATCATCCAGGTTAACCTATACCGGATAGATGCGCTACGGTCCAAGCCGTAGCTTGCCTAGGCCGACGACGACGACGTAAACCAACAATTGGTGACTCCGGAGTTGGATTCCCCCCTTTTACCCGAACGACTAGGACTAGACTGTAATGTCGTTCGTGCCCATCACCCCCTTCACCCGAGCGACTAGGACTAGACTGTAACGTCGTTCGTGCCCATCACCCCCTTCACCCGAGCGACTAGGACCAGACTGTAATGTCGCTCGTGCCCTCTGCCCCTCACCCCTGCCCGTGCGCTCTGTGCCTGCGCTCGTCTCAACCTCCACTCCTTCGTTGGTAACTTGTCGTCTTGCTTGTACGTCAGCAAGCATAGGAGAAGATGCCTGACGACGCTGGTGCCATCTCCCACTTGAGCGTAAAGCTCCCCGTCTTCTGGCCGGGTGATCCATTTATTTGGTTCCACCAAGTGGAATCACAATTCAACTTGGGAAGGATCACCGCTAGCAGGACGAAATACGATCATGTTTTGTCCTCTCTACCAGCGAGCATCATCTCTGAAGTCCGTGACGTCATCGTGTCTACTTCCACGAGTGAGGACCCATACAACGATCTGAAGTCTGCCATCCTGTGCCGCACCACTGTCTCCGAGCGTGAGAAACTACATCAGTTAATCTCAAAAGAAGAACTTGGAGACCGTAAGCCCACTCAAAAGCTGAGGGCTATGCAGTGCGCTCTAGGCGAACGCGCACAAACCTTCGATAAGACATCTTTAGACAGTTGTTCTTGCAGAAACTTCCTCCATCAGCTCAGCGTGTCTTGGCTACTATGGATCCTGCTACTCCAGTTGATAAACTAGCAGAAACTGCCGACAAAGTAGTGGAGATTGACACAGCTCCGGTCAACAACGTGAACACACAATCGGAACTGGAGTTGAAAGTGAAAGAGTTAAGTCAACGACTCAACCACGTTTGTTCTCTGCTACAAAATCAACGGCAAAGAAACCATTCTCGGTCAAGATTTACGAAGAGGCATCGTTCGAGTTCCGGGAAGATCTGCTTCTACCACTCGAAATTTGGAAAGAAGGCTAGGAAGTGCATCTCACCTTGCAATTTTTCGTCGGAAAACCCCAGCAGCGAGTCCTAATGGCGTCTAGTACTCGCACTGCCAACCTGTTATTCATAAAGGACAGGAACTCTGGTGTCAATTTCTTGGTCGATACCGGAGCGTCAGTCAGTGTATTCCCTCAAAAATCTGGTCATAAGCACTCGGAATCTCCGCCTCTATACGCTGCTAACGGTTCACGCATACCCACGTACGGTACTCAGTCGCGTGAACTAAACTTGGGCCTTCAGCGATCCTTCAAGTGGATTTTCATCTGTGCTCAAGTGCAGCATCCCATAATCGGCGCTGACTTCCTCCAGCATTTCAAACTCCTGGTGGATCTTGACAAGCGACGCTTATGCGACCAGGCCACACTGCTTTCTGTTCTTGCCAAACAGGTTGCCCTTCCGGACGCCTCTAACTCTGCACTTTCCCTCGTTCCCCCTAATTCCATGTACCAGTGCCTTTTCCAGCGATATCCAGGAATTCTTCAACCGATGCAGATGGGTGATACCATTAAGCACACCATTACCCATCACATCACAACAAAAGGTCCCCCTGTGTTTGCAAAACCCAGACGTCTTGCCCCGGACAAACTGAAAGCTGCCAAATCGGAATTCCAGCTTATGATGGATCTTGGGATAATAAGACCTTCCAAAAGCAGTTGGTCCTCTCCCCTACACCTGGTCCAGAAGAAGTCAGGAGACTGGAGACCATGTGGGGATTACCGGTTTTTGAATTCGACAACCATCCCGGACCGATATCCGGTACCAAATGTCCAAGACTTTACTTCTCTCTCCACGGCAAATCTATCTTCAGTAAAATAGATCTCGTTAAGGCTTTCCACCACATTCCCGTAGAGCCTTCGGATATTCCCAAGACTGCAGTTTGTACACCATTTGGGTTATTCGAATTTTTGAAGATGCCGTTGGCTACGGAATGCTGCGCAAACCTTTCAGAGGTTTATAGATGAGGTCACCAGAGGCTTAGACTTTGTTTATGCCTACATCGATGATTTGCTTGTGGCCAGCTCAACGGAAGAGGAACATAAGGAACATCTTTCACTCCTCTTTCAACGCTTAGAACAATACGGTGTTACTATTAATGGATCTAAGTGTGTGTTTGCACAGCCAACCTTGGAATTTCTTGGTCACACGATTTCGCAGCACGGAATTACCCCCCTTCAGGACAAGTGTCAAGTGATAAAAAATTACCCTATGCCAAATAATCAGCGTGAGTTACGTCGGTTTCTAGGTTTGGTAAATTATTACCACAAGTTCATTAAAAACTGTGCCAGTGTTCTTGCTCCTCTACACGCTATGATCACACACAAACGCATACAAATTGGTATGGTGTAGCGATAGTTTACAGGCGTTCGACAATGCCAAAAATGCTATCAATAGTGCATTGTCTCTGTCATTTCCTATCAGTGATGCCCCCCTAACTCTGACGGTCGATGCATCAGATGTTGCGATCGGTGGAGTGTTGGAACAAACCATTAACGGTCAACAAGCACCCATCGCGTTTTACTCGAAAAAGCTGCAGCCAGCCCAAACGCGTTATAGTGCTTTCGGACGTGAACTTCTTGCTATTTACTTAAACGTGAAGCATTTTCAACATTTCCTTGAAGGCCGAGAGTTTGTGTTTTTACCGACCACAAACCTTTGGTCACTGTCTTCAATAAAAACAGCTGTAACCACTCTCCCAGAGTCATCAGGCAACTCGATTATATCTCGCAATTTACCACAGATATCCGCCACATCAAAGGTGTCTTGAACACTCCAGCGGATGCACTTTCAAGAATAGAGATTACTTCTGTTACCCTCAGCTCTACACTGTGGAATGCTATTGCACAGGATCAAGATAAGGATACGGAACTACAAGACCTGCTCAGAGAAGACTCCACTCACTCACTTTCCCTCAAGAAAATGAGTATGCCAGGATTGTCTGTGCCCCTCTATTGCGACGTATCAACAGCTGCTATTCGCCCTTATGTCCCTCCATGTCACAGAAAAGCAGTCTTCACGGATCTTCATAAGCCCTCCCATCCTGGTATCCGTGCTTCGCAACACCTGGTTACCTCTCGCTTTGTTTGGCCCTCGATGCGGAAGGATGTCAAACATTGGACCAAAACGTGCCTTGCCTGCCAGCGTGCCAAAGTCCAAAGGCACACCAGGTCCCCCTTTGACGCATTTCCGCCCCCATCCCAGCGATTTGAGGTAATTCATGTAGACATTGTTGGCCCTCTTCCAGTGATTCAAGGCCAACGTTATCTGCTCACCTGTCTCGACCGCTTTTCCAGATGGCCTGAAGCCATCCCACTTCCTGATATCCAAGCGGACACTGTTGCAAGAGCCTTTCTTCATGGATGGGTATCAAGATTTGGATTGCCGACAAAAGTCATCACTGACCAAGGTCGCCAATTTGAGTCTTCGCTTTGGAAGAAGTTTACCAGCTTGTTGGGTACAGTACATGCGCATACCTGTGCGTATCATCCGCAAGCTAACGGCCTCGTCGAACGCTTCCATCGCCAGCTGAAGTCATCCCTTATGTGTCACGAAGACTCCCATTGGATGGATAAGCTTCCACTCGTTTTGCTTGGTATTCGCTCTGCATTTAAGAGTGATCTGAAGACTACAGCGCTGAACTAGTCTATGGAACAACACTGCGGCTACCAGGTGGCTACTTCACTGCAGGGGATAAGTCATGTGATCCTACGGAATTCGCTCAAACACTTTCCTCTCACATGCAGTCCCTTCAGCCTGTTCCCCTCGATTGACTAGCCACAGAACATCTTTGTTTCCCCAGCCCTCCAGTCTTGCACCCACGTTTTCGTTCGTGTACCTGTCCCAAAACGGCCTCTCCAATGTCCATATGACGGACCCTATGAAGTTCTCCGACGTACGCGCAAATCATTCCTCATCCAGCGCGGTTCCAAGGTCGACAAGGTTTCTATCGATCGTCTTAAGCCTGCGTTTTTGGAAAAACCTTAAGCGAGTACATGTAGCTACCAAAAAGGTTCAGCGGAAATCTGTGTCGTTCGGAACTCTTTGAACTTCCTCTCTGGTGGGGGAGTGTGTAGTGAATACTCTTATTTAGTTTCAAGATAAATGTTAATTTTACCGTCTTGAATTTCGGAATAGCTATAAATTCATTTTAAATTAGTTACCCTCATAATTCAATTGTGAACCACATTAATACTAATTTTATGTATACTATATTTTTATTGTATGTAAACATAATTAATTATATATCACAATTGTCAGTTAATTATTTATATTCAAATATTTATTTTAATCTAATACCATGTCCATTTTACAAATAAATAATAGAAATCCAAGGGTTATATTTTCCACCTTTGGTACTGTCGCAGTTTCGCCTAACGGACTCAATACGGCTAGTGAGATAATCACTGGTTGGCACTTAACTAGCGGCAGTGCTTATGGCTACATCATCCAGGTTAACCTATATCGGATAGATGCGCTACGGTCCCAAGCCGTAGCTTGCCTAGGCCGACGACGACGACGTAAACCAACATTTGGATCTGATATATTTGCATGTCCGTTATAAATAGATATAGAGTGTAACATATTTGTGGATAGTAGTCTATTATGACTTGATCCTCTGGATCCAGAGATTCTATCTTTAGTTTTAAATCGATAATTAATTAGTTTTAAATTGATAATTATTTAGTTTCGTAAAAATTGGTCGTTGCCAATTTACCGGCAGTTTTTACATAAATTTCTTATGTTCGTGTGGTTCGGAACCCACGTAAAATTGTAGGTCCCCTCTGCCACCACGGAGGACATACACAATACACGATTACGAACACAGTTAGGTAGACCAGCCATGAGCGGATCCTAGGGTCTTTGTTGGTCTGAAACATTATAACATTATAACATTATAACATATATATATATATATATATATATATATATATATATATATATACCTTTCAACCTTTCAAAGGTTCCGTGCGATGATTCCTCATTTCACGAAGGTCAGCTTGTCGCCCCTCCTTTCTATATAAGATAATTATAATAATAATAATAATAATGAATTAATTTTCAATATATGCAAATATTGGTAATTGTACATTTATAGAATTAAAGTGTAATCCGCTTATACTGAGAGCCTATTAATTTTATCTAATTTATTCGCATTAATTTTAAATGGATTAATTTCATTTTATTTATTTAATTTTTTTTAATTAAGACTTCCAATAACATTTATTGATTAATTATCCTTTTATAATTTATATGTTTCAGTGACATGTCAAACTTATTAAAACATTATATCCTTCATAAATCAATTTATTGATTATGTGACCTCTATTCAAAAGCCTCTTATGAAGTGTGTGTGTATTATATATATATAGATATATATATATATATATATATATATATATTCGTAACCTCGTAGCAATTTCCTGCGTTGGTCTCTCTTCATATGAAGGTCAAACTGGTGGCCACGCCTCTCGGCCTGGCTTGGTGGAGGATATATATATATATATATATATATATATATATATATATATGTGTGTGTGTGTGAAAGGAGGGTATATGTATATATATATATATATATATATATCGTAACCTCGTAGCAATTTCCTGCGTTGGTCTCTCTTCATATGAAGGTCAAACTGGTGCCACGCCTCTCGGCCTGGCTTGGTGGAGGATATATATATAATTATATATATATATATATATATATATATATATATATATATATATATATATATATACATATGTGTGTGTGTGTGTGTGTGTGAAAGGAGGGTCTCTCGTTAGCTTTCACTAATTATTATTATTATTACAACATGTTATACTAACAAACGCCTACTAGATATTAATTCTTAATTAATTCTTACTCGTGTTTTCTTAAATCTTCAGAGTTACTATTTGGGATAGTAGGCTCGTACATTAGGCCTACCTGTACTTATTAGTTGTGACCTACCTGAGTCTACAATCTATTAGTAATGGGAATAAATATCGTTACTTAATTCTCTTGTTACTATTCAATTCCTCAAGTTAATAATGTGAAAAATGTAACTTGCAATATTTAGTTAAATATAGAAATTGGCTGATTTTCAATTTTTCCTTACGAATAGGATGGTTATTCGACTTCGAATGATGGTCCTTTGTTTCTAGGGTATGCTTTGATTAAGTTGAATCTATAGTTAAACTACCCTTTCGTATATCGTGCTGCGAGACAGTATATACTTACTCGAAAAGTAGCCTTCATTAGTATTCTTTCCTTTTGGATACTTCCTTAGTAAATTTAGGTTGTGTATAGAGCCAGGGGTCTTAACCTTTTAGGCTGCGATCAAATTCTGGTCTCGGGCTAGCTCGGCGACCAATGCCTTCAAAAGTTCATTCGTATTAGATAATAAAATAATAATAATGGTAAAATGATTAGGGCTACATAAATAAATGATAAATGACAATTTAATGACCCAAGTTTGGGTCGCGACCAGAGGTTAAGAACCCCTGGACTATAGACCAATGCTATAAATTACATATGATGAGAAACTCGTCGGGAACTGACTGCGTTCAATCCGATGCCTTTACGAAGGCGGAGGGGACAACGAGGTAACCACAAGTGTGTTTGTACATCGTTCAGGTGTTCATATATACAGGGCACCATTGGGTGTCCATACAAATGACACAGTGCCTCGCCTCTTCACACACACACACAGATATATATATATATATATATATATATATATATATATATATATATATATATATAACTTACTTTTGTTTACTTTTGTTGAGTTTGAACGACGGTTCAGGATCCACCTGCTCGACCCCTCTGCAGCATCCCGCCTCATTTTCGGGACTTGGTGAAGGAGGGAATTGCTGTCTGATCTCCTCCTGCCCTCGTAGCCAGCCACGCATGGCTGGTCAAGGACTTTACACATGAATCTGTGCAGCTTGTTCTTGAAGTTATTCAGGTCGGTGTGCTGGAGATTCCTCACTTCTTTTGGGAGGACATTGAAAAGCTTTGGGCCCCGTATTCTGAGGGTATTTTCCATCCTCGTTTTCATGGCCCCTTGTCCCACCGCAGCTGGGACCGTACAAAATCTGCCTCTTCTCTCATTCCAGTTTGTTTCTATTTCATTTCTGAGGTTAGGGACAGAGCCCTCAAGTATTTTCCATATGTATATTATTGTGTACCGCTCGCGCCTTCTTTCAAGAGAGTACAGTTCCAGGGATTGTAGTCCAGACCAGTAGTCTTCACCTTCCGTTTCCTCTATCTTAAACGTAAAAGTCCTTTGTATAACTTCAATGTTCGCAATGTCTCTTTTTCTGTGTGGGCTTGTGAGTACTGAGCAATACTCAATTACTGGTAGTACCAGCCTCTTCCCTAATTTGAGCATGATGTTTGCTTTTCTGCTACGGAAGCTCCTCCAGATGATTTCCATTATTTTTCTAGCCGTTGTGATTTTGATTTTATAGTGCTCTCTGAATTCTGCATCCGAAGACATTATTACTCCAAGATCCCTGACTTGTGGATTTGGTGTTATCTCTTTGGCTTGCGGAGTTTTATACCCTTTTTTCTGTAACTCTTTGTTATTACCATATCTTAGAAGTTGGAATTTTTCTTCGTTGAACTTCATATTGTTGTCTTCTGCCCACTGGAATAATGTTTCAATGTCGTTTTGTAATTTTCTTATGTCATCTTCGTTCAATATTTCCTTACATATCTTTGTGTCATCTGCGAAGCATGATACAATACTGTCCTTAATATCTGCATCAATATCTGCAATCATTATTATGAACAGCAAGGGAGCTAATACTGTCCCTTGTGGGACAGAGCTCACGACTTCCGAGACTTCCGATTTAACTCCATTTACCCCACTCTTTGCGTTCTTTGCGTCAAGAAATTAAATATCTACCTTCCTAGCTTTCCAGTAATTCCTGTATCCTTAACTTTGTGTGCTATGATTCCATGGTCATATTTATCGAAGGCTTTAGCAAAGTCCGTATATATTACATCAATGTTTTGTCCTCGACACAATGTTCCTAATATTTTCTCCTGGTGATCTAGTAGCTGTGACAGGCATGATCTTCCCGCTCTGAAGCCATGTTGATTTGGGTTGTATAAGTCTTTTTCTTGCTTTTCTTTGCTTCTAATTATGCGTTCAAAACACTTTAGAAAGTGTGAGGTGAGAGCCACTGGCCGATAATTTTTGGGCATTGCTCTGTTACCACCTTTAAATAGGGGGACAATGTTCGCGTTCTTTAAGAGGAGTGGAATTTGTCCTGTGTCAAGTGATTTCCTCCATAGCAAGTGTAGCAGTTTTGCAATACTCTCTTTGCATTTCTTCAGAAATGTGGCACTCCATGTGTTTGGCCCTGACGCTGAATTGTCTCGCATCTGTGATAAGGCCGTAATTACATCTCCTTCCGTGAACTCGAAGTCCATTAATAGGTTTGTGCCGGGATTTGTTCTTGGTTGATCTGTATCTATGTCGAAAAACTCGTCTGGGTTTTCACTTCCATCTCGGACTTAGGGGTGCTAAACACAGATTTAAATTGTTCCCTAAGCAGTTCATTTATTTCTTTTTGGTCATTTGTGTATTCGGCCTCCCCGTCTATCAACGGTCCAATACTCTCCTTACACTGCATTTTCCTTTTCGCAAACGTGTAGAAGTATTTTGGGTTATTTTTTGTTTTCTGCTACCTTGTTTTCCTCCTCGTTTGTCTTATGTATGAATGTTTGCTTTAGGTCCATTTCTATTTCGCCAAGTTTCCTCTCTAGTTTGAATCTCTTTGCATCAGTTCTGCATCTGCGAGATGTTTTACGGTTTGTCTTCGTTGCCTGAATAGAGTCCTGATTTTTCTCTCGAGCTTGCTACGTTTTCTTTCCTGTCTCTCTGGAATATGTTTCAGTATTATAGGTTTGGTTTCCGTCTCTATTATACATAGTATTTCTTGTGGAGTCTTCCCGTAAAGTAGCAATTCCCAATTTACCTCCTTTAGATCTTTATTTACGTTTTCCCAACTTACTTTCTTTGAATTTATGTTTAAGCCTTTAAATATTCCATCTGCCTCTCTAGGATGCGTTTTCGGACCTCTGGGTGCTAACTTTCAATTGTATATCGATGAGGTTATGGTCGGAGAACTTTGTGTGCGTTACTTTTTTATTTATTATTATCTCGTTGTTATTTGTCCAGATTAAATCCAAAACGTTCTCCTTTCTCGTGGCTTCACCGATTTCCTGAGTAAGGGCGTAATGTTCCATAATGTCTAATAGCATTGTTGCTTGGGTTCTGTCATCTTTAGTAATGTTGCCATGAAATTTCTCAACATATATAACTTCGTCATTTTTCTTCCATGATATGAATGGGAAATTAAAATCTCCGAAAATTAGAATATTTGTTGCTGGAGTTTCAAGCAATTTTAATGTGTTTTCTATTTCATTTGTAGCAAATTAGAATTCACTTTTTGTGGTGTTTGGTGGTCTGTGATTGTTCATAATGGTTAGGTTCAGTTCTTTACTTCTAATATAATAACTTCACCTGTGCTGTTTGATTTCTTTACCCTCACTTCACATGTGTATGTGCTTTTCATGTAGAGACAACACCCTCCCCCTCGTCTAGCCATTCTATCTACTCTGTATATGTTGTAGTCCAGCAATGCTATTTCAGTATTCTCGATGCAATTTTCACAGCCTTTTTCGCACTTATGTAAGTGTGTTTCCGTTAGGCATATGATATCTATGCTGGTTTCCGTAGCTAAATTTTGCAAATATTGTAATTTGCAGTATGCATGGTCCGTATAGAGGCCTTGTATATTTGTGTATAATACATTTACCGGGTTTCTAATCTTCGTGTTCGAATTTCCTAAATGATGGTCGTTTCCTGGTTGATGTAGGTTCCTGTTTAGAGTTATTGGTTGGGCCGCTGCATTTGGGAGTATTGGGTTTGCGGCCCGTGATACCACTGTGGTTGTTGTATTATTGGTGAGTGGTGTTGAATAGGAGGGTGATGTGCGTAATGTTGTGGTAGATATGTTTACGGCGTTCTGTCTCTCCTTGTTCGAAGGGCAAGCTGAGCTTTTATTATCCTCATTTCTTCTAAAAAATATGTTTCATAAGGAGACTGTAGACACCAATCAACAAGGGAAGTACTCCGGGTGGGACATTAGACATGAGACATGAAGTGCTGGAACTCCTGTTTCGCCTGTGAGTGTCCTTAGCTGCTCTTTCTCCGTGTCTCATCTGCCCTGTGAACAGTTCAGCATGCTCTCAAACACACACGCCTCTCACTATTCCTCACTCCACATACATGCATCTTGCATACCACACAATCTTTTCAAAATTAAAGAAAAAACAAAATGACATCGACCTCAAGAGCCTAGGGGAGGGAACCATAATGTCCCCACTTCTGGTTCCCCTGCTGCCGATGCCGAGACTCTCAACAGTCACTATATGCTTCGCGAAGGACGGCTATGATGCACCAGACCTCTGATCTTTCTATTACTTCTGTTTGGGGTAGAGAAAACCTTATGGCTTTCAATGCCTCAAAAACTCAATTCTTTCATCTGTCTACTCGTTACAATCTTCCACACGACTATCTCCTTACCGTACAATACACAACTTAATCCTTCCCCTTCTGGATGAAGAACACATTCCTGGTGTTTCCTTTTCTCGTAATCTTTCCTGGAAAAATCATATATACTCTCTTTTTAAACAGCCTCTAAGAGGTTAGGTATTCTGTACCGGCTCCGCAGTTTGCAATCTTTGTACAGGAGTCTTATCCGCTCCTGTATGGAGTACGCTTTTCATGTATGGGGTGGCTCAACCCACACAGCTATACTTGGTCGGGTGGAATCAAAAGCTTTTCGTCTCATCATTTCTCCGCCTCTTACTGACTGTCTTCAATTTCTCTCTGTTCTGCGCAATGTTGCCTCAGTCTCTCTTTACTATCGCTATTATAACGGACACTGCTTTTCTGATCTCTCTAACTGCATGCCTCCTCCTTTAAAGAAAGCACGCAATACCAGAGTTTTGACGCATTCTCACTCCTTTTCTGTCCAACTCTCCAACGCAAGAGTTAGTCGGTATTCTCACTGTTTCAACTACTCAACCGGTCAACCCTGGAACAATCTTCCTCAATCCATCTTTCCCTCCGTCTATAACCTCTAATCTTTCAAATGCAGTGTTCAGACATCTCGAAAACCTTGGACCTTGATTTTGGCTCTTCTTCCTCTTTGGTGGGAAGGGGAGTTGTTGCAGGTATTATTAAATTATGAATCTGAGTTTGAATATCATTTTAATTTATTTTCTTATTTACTTAGTGAAAATTATTATTATTATTATTATTATTATTATTATTATTATTATTATTATTATTCAAGGATTCAGTTAATGGCTACAGTTCAAGATTTTCGATCTGTGTGGAAGCATTTGATAACATATATATATATATATATATATTATATATATATATATATATATATATATATATATATATATATTCTCGTGTGTTTTATTATTATTATTAGTAGTAGTAGTAGTAGTAGTAGTAGTAGTAGTAGTAGTATTTATAAAGAGGCTCCAACTGCGTAAATTTCATTTGTTTTTATTTTAAATAAATGTTTATTTATTACAAATTGATGCAAAAACTTTGGTGTTCTATCGACTTCATTACCTCCCCATTTCTTAATGATTTCATTTGTTTCGAACTTCAATTTAATTACCTTTTTTTCTCCTTGTGTCTTTATATGTTCTATTTAAATAATACCCTCTTATGTACATTGATTAGTGCTTCATTTCTCTAAAATGTTCACTCGTAGCTGTTTGGAATGTCAACTATTCATTGAGTCAATACAAAATTTAAGTTTCTTTTCTCAACTTGTAAGTGTTTAACTTTCTTTCTGTCTCTCCGATTCTCCGTCTGTCATTAGTGAATGAAATAAAAATACTTTTGAATATGGAAGACTTGTCTGTTCACTCGTTTCAGTAAATTTCTTGTTACAGAGTTACGGAGTTACGGAGTTACGGGTTAACAAAGACCCTAAAATCCACTCTCGGCTAGCCCAAAAAGGAAGTCGAAAAGTTAGAAATAGCAATGAGAAAAAGAATACTAAAAACTTATACCATGCTTACGCTTATAGACGCGTAAAGCTTTCACGCAGGAATTGTAGCAATAGAACGGACAAGGCTCTCTCCCTCCTCCGGCAGCCACTGCTGACAGAAAATAATGGTGAAAGAAGATTTTTTGGGAAGTAGGAAAAAGTATAATGAAGATAAGAGCTTCAGAGTTCATTCACACCATGCGCACACTTATCTCGTGTACTCAGTTACGCATTTGAACACGGTGGAAAGTAAAGGATAGCATGAATATTAAACGACTTGATCTAATCTACATCATGCATTTTTTTAAGGGATTTTTATTTATTTATTATGTACAAGAAGTCATCATTTCATCGTTACATCATTCTCCTAGCCTGCCAAAGCCACCGTACCGAAGATTTATCATGTAGTAATTTATATTGCGTCCTTCGCATAGGAATTGCCTAGATAAAGAAACACTGGTCCAGAAGGCACCTCCAACTGGCCCGACCTACAATTTAAGAATCCCCTATACATAATGGGGAATAATAATGCATAATATGCATACTTTTTTCTTACGAAATTTTGGTGAACAATATTTAAAACTAAAGTTCCACTTTAAGTAGCTTCCCTGAAGATGAGTATGACTATTCGAAGGTTTGACCCCCAAAAGATCTCATCAAGCTTCCCATTATCTGAGAACTCACAGTGCTATGAAACCAGGCATTTATTGCGAAAGGAAAACATTGCTACTTCCGAATAAAACTATAAAACTTTATTTAGCTAGCTACGTTAGATATTCCACGATTTACCTAAAAAAGTATTAACATTCCTACACTGTAAACCAAACTATCATCCCTAAAAACTGAAAACATCTATTTGGAAGTTTTGGTTCATGAGAGATCCTATCAAGCTTCTCTTCTCTACCAATTGGGTATCATCTGAGAACTCCCAGTGCTCTGAAACCAGACCCGATCAGCGCTTCCTACTACATCTCTTGACAAAGGGAACATCCCACAAACACACTACGTAAATACAACGTTGTATCCTGGTTGAATCATAGTCATGTCAGAAATTGACGTTGTATTGCGTAGTCACAACATAAAACTTAAACGTTATATTGCAACGTTGATACAACGTTGCATAATGACGATGTATACACATGAAGTAAAAGTAAACTTCTGACGTAATCTTTTGTACGTAGTAATGACGTTGCCTGCACGTAAGGTTTACATCCATAGCATATAGTTTCGTATTACACTATTCTTTGTTACAAAATTGTAACGGACTTACATATGACATACTACTATTTTAAATAGGGCGCTTTTATTGGACCAGATTCTATCCTTGAGACGTTGAGACAACGTTGTATCTACGTAAAGTTTACGTAATATCACAACGTTGTACAGACGTAAGTGAGACCACACAAATTTACGTTGTATCTACGTCACAGTACTAAAATGCAACCTTGTGACAACGTCGTATCTACGTAAAATTGTTAGCTGGGTTACTACTCCTATTTTAACTAGTCCTTCCTCACGCAGCACCCTTTTGATAGTGAAAAATGAAATAAAAGAAGGGGCAAAAGAAAGAAAGAAGGGGAGAGAGGAGTGAGGTTTGTCACTTATTTCACGAACATGCCTCCTTCTGGCTTTTTCCGGAAACATGTAGCAATACAGTTCCACCTTCTCTTAATTGGTATACTGAGCCATTAGGGTATTTCTTTCAGACATATGTAAAACTGACATTAAAAATGTTTTGTTTCACTTTAAAAATATAACGTTTATTTTCCCTATGAGTCCAGTCTTCTTGGACACCCTGTATATTCCCCTCTTTCCTGTAAAATTTCCTTGTCTATTTCTCCAGGGTCAAGGTATTTTCTTCATCCTTTTTCCATATCGACCTCTGGTGGGAAGGGAGCGGAGGATGGGGAATGAGCCTTATGCTTTTCTGTCCATCTTTCTACTACCGCTCAAATAGTTAAAATATGAATTAGTTTAATACTAGGGTGGCCCAAAAGTTTTCGGAATTTGTTTCTTTATACTGTGCTTTCGTTATCGTTTTTTTATCATTTTTTTTATCGAAATAAAGTAGCTTCGCGTCCAAGGACCAGCCCTAGTGTCAAAGAGGGATTGAACTGCTTGCGGAAAGATGGATAAGGACCATAGAATATGACGATTGCAATTAAAAAATTGTAAAAATTCCGATAACTTCTGGGTCAACAGGAACCTCCCCGAGTGGACCAAAAGGTCTTTGAGGTTTCCTCTTGTCCTTGTAACTCCTTGTATCTATCTATCTATCTATCCATTGACATACCTATCTATCTATCTATTCAAAGTTTTATATAAATATAATCAGAAAATAAATATATATATAAATATATATATATATCGTAATAACTTCTCCAGCAATTTTAACGAGGCCAACGGATCCAAGAACTATAACTACGGTATTTATTAATTTCACCAGCCATCAAACTTTATTTATGCACGGAACAACCATCTCATACATCACTTCACTTTCTCCTAGTGCATATATATATATATATAATGCAAACCTTGTGGGTTTGCATCATTCATTCATTTCACGTGTTTAATTATGAAATTCAGCCGATATATATATATATATATATATATATATATATATATATATGTTAACCCCTCCGTCTATGGCCCTGGGTTGGTTCGGATCGACGGGGGTTCTAGTTACGGAGGCAAGCAACGGATATTTCTTCTATATACTTTTCTTCTATAACTTTCTAATTATTTTCTCTCGCTTTATGGGGTCGACATTCTGTTAATTCTTTTCTTTCAATAATACTCTGATACTTCTACTTTACTGACTAAATTCCTGAAGAGGACAAGGCTCGAAGGAAAAGATAAAAACTTTCTCTTTTTGTAGTTTACTTCTCAAAATGTACAGGTAGTGCTCTGAATTTACAGGGGTAGAGGTTCGACCTCTTTCGACCATAGCTCAGGCCGGAATCTAAAAATATTAAGGAGGCAAGGGGCCTCTGCCCCCTCCCCGCAGCGAGCTGCTAACAAGGGAGTCTTTTAGCAGTGACCAAAGCAGAGAGCCGTAATGAAGTGTCCTCATTTTACAAATACATGTATAATATATAAGCCTGAATGTTGGGGAACGGCAGTTGGAGGTTAAGTTTCCCCCCTTTTAAACACGATCAGATGTTTGAAAGATTCCAATAAAGATTTTTAAAAAAATAAATAAAAATAAAAACTAATCTTATTTTTTTTTGCCACGTCTTCATTTCTGAAGGCGATTTCATTTCATAGTCGTACACAAGTACAATTGAAGTACATGACTGAGTACATTTTTGTTTGGGTTTATTACAATTATGATTTCGATTATGGATTACTTCCCATTCGCTTATGATTGTCCCTTACAGTTCTATTAAAGTACATTCTTACATTATATATAAAGTCACTACATTCAATTATAGTTTCATTGAAGTACATTACGTCGTTACCATTCTTACAGTGTTATATATATATATATATATATATATATATATATATATATATGGTTATATTATATGGTTAGATTATATGGTTAGATTATATGGTCAGATTATATGGTCAGATTATATGGTCAGATTATAGTGTAATAAAAAAGTCAAAACGCGAATTTGAAATCTCCATAGCTCGTAACGGTAAAGAAAATCCCAAGCGATTCTTTCAATACGTCAATAATAGAAATCCAGTAAAAAGTGTCTTAGGTCCATTAAAAAATGGAAATGGAGATCTAGTCTCTGAAAACAAGGAAATGGCTACCTTGCTAAACGAATTTTTTACGTCAGTTTTTACTATAGAAGATGTAACGAATATCCCTACGGTCATAGACATAATACCTTTTGATAATGGTAATATTTTGGATAATATTGTCGTTAGTGAAGGGGAAATAATGCGCTATATTGATAAAATGAAAACGCGTAAATCACCGGGTCCGGATTCCATATATCCCATACAACTAAAAGAATTAAAAGATAGCATTGTTGTGCCGCTAACAAAGATTTTTAATGCGTCTATTTCTGAGGGGTGCGTACCAGATAATTTCAAGTTAGCAAACGTAACACCTATCTTTAAGAAAGGCGATAAAGGTGCGGCGGGAAATTATAGGCCAATCAGTTTAACGTCTGTTGTAGGTAAGCTACTGGAATCAATAATTAGGGATCGTATAGTCGAACACTTAGAAGTGCATAATCTGGTCAGAAATACGCAGCACGGTTTTAGGCGAAACAAATCTTGCTTAACTAATCTTTTAGAATTTTTCCAAAGCGTGGTTAACGTTTACGATAGACATCGGGCGGTTGATGTAGTGTATTTAGATTTTCAAAAAGCGTTTGACACCGTGCCGCACAAAAGACTGATTGAAAAAACTAAGGCTCATGGAATCAGGGGTGTAGTAATAAATTGGCTAGAAGAATGGTTGCGAGGCAGGAAACAGAGGGTGGTCGTTGATGGGTGGTAGGGCGATTAATGACGAAGATACAGGTAAAATTCAGGAAGATCTGAATAAAATCGTTGATTGGTCAGTCACATGGCAAATGAGATTTAACGTGGATAAGTGCAAAATTATGCATATAGGTTCGCGTAACGGTAATTTTGCGTATAGTATGTCAGGGAAAGATTTAACAAGCGTAGAGCAGGAAAAGATTTAGGAGTTATAGTCACTGGTGATTTAAAAGTAGCGAAACAAAGTACAGCGGCGGTCAATAAGGCGAACAAAGTGTTAGGTTTTATAGCTCGAAATTTTGAGTACAAATCGCGCGATATTATAGTTCCTCTTTATAAATCATTAGTTAGACCCCATTTGGAGTACGCGGTCCAATTTTGGAATCCGCATATGCGCAAAGATATAGACAAAATCGAAAGAGTTCAAAGACGAGCAACTAAGATGATTCCGTCTCTTAGGTCAAAGTCGTACGAGGATAGGCTTAAAGAGTTAAAATTGACTACACTCGAGACTAGGAGGTTAAGGGGTGATCTAATCCAGGTTTTCAAAATTATGAATGGGTTTGATAACGTAGATAGAGATAGCTTTTTCGAAATATCTCAATGTAATAGGACTAGAAATAATGGGTGTAAGTTGACAAGTAGAAGGTTCGAGACAGCAGTTGCGAAAAACTTTTTTACGCATAGAATAGTAAATAGCTGGAATAGTTTGCCGGTAGAAGTAATTAGTAGCACGTCTATAAACATGTTTAAGAATCGATTGGACGCGCATGTTGATAGAAAGGGTATAGTTTAAGGTAGTAAAATTAAGGCTTTGTGGGGATAGATCCCACAGCTCAACACAAGTGTTGTGGGATATAGGGAGGCAGCGTCTTGGGTTAGGGGATACTCTCTGTCCTTACACACCCCATTTAAAGAGATTCCTCTGCCGAGCGGTGCCCCCCATAGTACTGTGAGGTATTGAAAAACTCATGATCTTCACTTGCCCCACAAACACCTTTAAATGGGAGACCCATAATGGGTGCACACACATTTCTACATTACTGTACAGTCTTTACAGCCACACCTACACTTTTCCTGGTATGTGTATACACAATACACGATTACGAACACAGTTAGGTAGACCAGCCATGAGTGGATCCTAGGGTCTTTGTTGGTCTGAAACATTATAACATTATAACATTATATATGGTTATTAGTACAACACAAGTACATGAGACATGACAAGATAATTTATATACAACATAATATGTTATATTACATTATATGTTATAAATTTGGATCAGAGCGAAAGATGTTGTTTATCTTAGAAACGTTCAATTCTGCTGTGATTCGCGAATTCGACCACTCAACTACTGTAAGCCTAATGAATGTCTTGTGAGGGTGAACGCACTTAAAAGAAAAAAAGAAAAAAATACATGTGGACGTATTTTACATGTAAGTAACAGAATAGGTTGTGTGCGTAATATAGACGCGCGTAAAATATGGACTGATAGGTTGATAGGTATCAGTAGACAATAGGTAGGAAACAACAAATAATGATGTATAGAGAATGAAGTTTTTTTCTTTTTATTATTATTATTATTATTATTATTCTTATTAAGGAATTTACCATACATTCAATACGGAAGATGTCCAAATACTAAACACGTGATTCAGTGTTCAAGGTATGGAAAACGTGAAGAGAATTAAGTTACTTTATGACGTCATAGTTATTGAATTTTGTACGTATAATACAAATCATTATTAGGAAGATTTTCAAGAACGAATTAGAGGCAAAGAGTGGGCATTAATGACTAAGAAGTACAACTACGGGTTCCAATCCTGTTATATGCAATGTGTATGCATAATCTAGGGACGAGGGTGAGATGCAAGACAATCATAATTAATTAATAACTTCTATAACAAATAAAAATGGATACGACTAAACCATAGGTATGGTAGATCGTAGGGTTTTGACACGAACAAAAATAGGAAGCCACAAGTAAAATTATTATCCAAACTCGCGTTAAGCGATTTTGGTTCTTATGTAAAAATGAATATTGATTATTCATTTCATTTTTACATTGCTCTCCCCTTTTAAAAAAATGATATTTATACAATAATCTAATAGGGTACCATTAATACAATACAAATGAGAAAATAACATCCTAACTACTACAAGTTAGATGACGAATTTTTCTTTACATTACAAATTTTTATACAGAACAAGTGAGTTCGGTGGTTGTGTACAATGGAGAGTAATCAAATCTTTAAATGACACTTGCTTATAAAATATAAAAAATTCAAAGATTAATACTTTAATTTATGTAAACAGAATAAAAGGATTAATACATTAATTTGGACAAACAATTAAGTTAGACAAAGAATGATATTGTTAATTTAAAAAAAAAAATTTATGTGGAGAAAATTACATACAAAATGAATAGTAGGTAAAAGGGAAAAATATAAATTATTTTCCAAAGTTACCCTGATCGTGCAGTCTATAACTAATTTTTATTGACTATTGTAGGTAAAAAATCGAATTACGTAATGGATGATGTATAGACCTGTGGTCTAGTGTGTATGTGTGTGTATTAGATACAAAGTGTGTATCTTATAAATTTGAGGGACAGATTAGCTGAGGATTTTTAATTTAACTGAATAAACGCCTGAGCAAAAATTTATATATAGTAAGCAAAAATGCGTAGGACTATATAAATAGCATAGTTAGCACTTACACGCTATGAAATAGTTTATTGTGACATCCAATGATTTTAGCATAAGGTTTGTATATATATATATATATATATATATATATATATATATATATATAGTGCGCATACATGCGTGTGTATGTGTAGGGATTTGGGAGGTTTTTGAATTAACAAAGTTTAAAAATAATGTATAATAATTTAAGATGGGTTTAGGGTTATAAAATCTTTTGAGTCAATTATTGTTGTTATCATTATTATTATCATAAAATCCTTTCAGTTCAAGGTAGTATTTAAGTATTTAATTAAATCAGTTACACGTATTAAGGTAATAAAAAGAAATGTACTTAGAGGACTTACAATTGATGAAAGTAAATCTCACGGTTTAAAAATTGAATTTTGAAGATGGAATTAAATTCGACTAGTAACATTCCTAGCTATATATGAACTATATAACCATTAACATTAACCAGAAGTATCGGTACGATAATTGAATTAAGAAAATTAAGAATACAAATTAAAAATATAAATCAATATATGCATTTTAATGAGCTAAACATAATTTTAGAATATTCTTAAAAATAAAAGTAAATCGAACCTTAGATGAGTTTCGGCCAAGAATAAAAGTGTTATTGAAATGGAAGGAAAGCATTTCGAACAATCTTTTCTTTTAATAATTTCAGGTAAATTTTACATTAAAAATTATTTTTATATACTAAAAAAAATATTAAAAAGGTTTAATAATTTTTGCATGTTAAGTAGAAAAATTATACTCTTTCGTTAAATGTTGATAGACTGAATTATTTGATATTTTAGTCTGAAAACTTGTTTGCATATGATAAATACATATGTTTTATTGTGTAGAAGTTTTATTAAAATTAAATGACAAAAAAGAATAAACACAACTGAAATTTAGGGTATGTGCGGTCCTACGGGTAAATTTCCCGACCATACAGAGCAAGATAAATTAGGTACATGATCGATTAATTATTACACTATTTCTGTCATCATATAATCGCAATAATTATAAAACTCGTTAACAACATTTGTAAAACGGTTTTGGTTGCCAACAATAAAATATGTCATTTTACCTATATATTTTTATACGCAACAATGGCATGAAAAAGAAAAGACAAATCGGTCCATTTCCTTCTTACAACAAAACAAAGAAAGGTTAACTAAAGACGCAACCCGGTCAATTCAGGTTGAATTAAATTCTCTTTACAACACAAAAAAAAGGTTGAATTAAATTCTTAAATTACCTTTCTTAAATTAAATTCTCTTAACTTACAAAGAAAAAGTTGAATTCAATTGACTGCATTGAAATGACTTGGGACTTAAAAACTGACTTCTTAAAAACTAACTTCTTAAAAACTAACTTCTTAAAAACTAACTGCTTCAAAACTAACTGCTTCAAAACTAACTGCTTCAAAACTAACTGCTTCAAAACTAACTGCTTCAAAACTGGCTTCTTCAAAACTGGCTTCTTCAAAACTGGCTTCTTCAAAACTGGCTTCTGTAATCTCTGGGGCGGTTGTCCCTCTTGGCGCAACCTTCTGACTTGACCTCTTGTCAAGTATTTCTATAAATCTCTGGGGGCGGTTGTCCATCTTGGCGCAACCTTCTGACTTGACCTCTTGCCAAGTATTTCTATAAGTCTCTGGGGGCGGTTGTCCATCTTGGCGCAACCTTCTGACTTGACCTCTTGCAAGTATTTCTATAAGTCTCTGGGGGCGGTTGTCCATCTTGGCGCAACCTTCTGACTTGGCCTCTTATCAAGTATTCTGAAACTATCTGACTTGAACGCTTGTCAAGTATTCTGAACTGTAACTTGAACTCTTATCAAGTATTCTTGAAACTTAACTGTCTAACTTGAACGCTTGTCAAGTATTCTGAAACTTAAACTATCTAACTTGAACGCTTGTCAAGTATCTTTATAAATCTCTGGGGTTTGGTTATCCCTTTTGGATGCAACCAACTGAAAACTGATTTGCAACTTATTTGCAAATAAAACTGACTCGAAACTACTTCGAGTATCTTTATAAATCTCTGAGGTTTGGTTGTCCCTCTTGGCGCAACCTTCTGAAACTGATTTGCAACTTAATTGCAAATAAAACTGACTTCAAAACTGACTTGCAACTAAAACTGACTTCAAAACTGACTTGCAACTTCTTTGCAACGAAAACTGACTTCAAAACTGACTTGCAACTTCTTTGCAACGAAAACTGACTTCAAAACTGACTTGCAACTTCTTTGCAACGAAAACTGACTTCAAAACTGACTTGCAACTTCTTTGCAACGAAAACTGACTTGCAACTTCTTTGCAACGAAAACTGACTTCAAAACTGACTTGCAACTTCTTTGCAACTAAAACTGACTTCAAAACTGACTTGCAACTTATTTGCAACGAAAACTGACTTCAAAACTGACTTGCAACTTCTTTGCAACTAAAACTGACTTCAAAACTGACTTGCAACTTATTTGCAACGAAAACTGACTTGCAACTTCTTTGCAACTAAAACTGACTTCAAAACTGACTTGCAACTTCTTTGCAACTAAAACTGACTTCAAAACTGACTTGCAACTTCTTTGCAACTAAAACTGACTTCAAAACTGACTTGCAACTTCTTTGCAACTAAAACTGACTTCAAAACTGACTTGCAACTTATTTGCAACGAAAACTGACTTGCAACTTCTTTGCAACTAAAACTGACTTCAAATATCTCTCTAAATCTATAAACTCTCTATAAACACTCTCTCTCTTAATTTGCAAGTCAATTCAATTCAATAAATTGAAAAAAATTGTAAACAAAAATAAAAAAAATGTAAACAACATTTCACTCTAATGTACGCGAAGGTACTGTACTATTATGTTTGGTATATAAAATAAAATTATTCTATACTGAATATAAGTGAAAATAACTCTGAAATTAACTCTCTCTGAAATTAACTCTGAAATTAACTCTCTCTGAAATTAACTCTCTCTGAAATTAACTCTCTCTGAAATTAACTCTTTGAAATTAACTCTCTTTGAAATTAACTCTCTTTGAAATTAACTCTCTTTGAAATTAACTCTCTGTTACAATTAACTCTCTGTTACAATTAACTCTCTGTTACAATTAACTCTCTGTTACAATTACTGTTTCAATAAAAACAAATGTATCACTGGTGTCTGCAATGTTCACTGTGTTTTGTGTTAATTCTGACTTAATATTCATTATTAACTGTTAATAATAGTGACTCTTCAAATGTTTATAAATTACTTAAGAAAACAAAATGTACTTAACAAAATTTTCTATGGGGAAATCCTTGAGACGTGTCCTGAAGACGTCTTGTTGGCTACTTCTTCTTGGATGAAAACTAGGCGTGAAGAACTTGGAGTCGTGACACTCCGGTCAAGGGTGGATGTTACGAACTAGAAGTCGTGACACGCCGGTCAAACGGTTTTATCCTGATGCAGGGCAATTTCTATCTTGGCCAAAGAGTGGCCTCTTCTTAAAATCATCATCTTCTTAAAATAATCTTCTCATCCTGATGCAGGGTAATTTCTATCTTGGCCAAAGAGTGGCCTCTTCTTAAAATAATCTTCTTAAAATCTTCTTTTTATCCTGATGCAGGGTAATTTTTATCTTGGCCAAAGAGTGGCCTCTTCTTAAAATAATCTTAAAATCTTCTTTTTATCCTGATGCAGGGTCGCCAGCTGTTAACCCCTCTGTCTATGGCCCTGGGTTGGTTCGGATCGACGGGGGTTCTAGTTACGGAGGCAAGCAACGGATATTTCTTCTATATACTTTTCTTCTATAACTTTCTAATTCTTTTCTCTCGCTTTATGGGGTCGACACTCTGTTAATTCTTTTCTTTCAATAATACTCTGATACTTCTACTTTACTGACTAAATTCCTGAAGAGGACAAGGCTCGAAGGAAAAGATAAAAACTTTCTCTTTTTGTAGTTTACTTCTCAAAATGTACAGGTAGTGCTCTGAATTTACAGGGGTAGAGGTTCGACCTCTTTCGACCATAGCTCAGGCCGGAATCTAAAAATATTAAGGAGGCAAGGGGCCTCTGCCCCCTCCCCGCAGCGAGGCTGCTAACAAGGGAGTCTTTTAGCAGTGACCAAAGCAGAGAGCCGTAATGAAGTGTCCTCATTTTACAAATACATGTATAATATATAAGCCTGAATGTTGGGGAACGGCAGTTGGAGGTTAAGTTTCCCCCCTTTTAAACACGATCAGATGTTTGAAAGATTCCAATAAAGATTTTTAAAAAAATAAATAAAAATAAAAACTAATCTTATTTTTTTTTTGCCACGTCTTCATTTCTGAAGGCGATTTCATTTCATAGTCGTACACAAGTACAATTGAAGTACATGACTGAGTACATTTTTGTTTGGGTTTATTACAATTATGATTTCGATTATGGATTACTTCCCATTCGCTTATGATTGTCCCTTACAGTTCTATTAAAGTACATTCTTACATTATATATAAAGTCACTACATTCAATTATAGTTTCATTGAAGTACATTACGTCGTTACCATTCTTACAGTGTTTATTATATATATATATATATATATATATATATATATATATGGTTATATTATATGGTTACATTATATGGTCAGATTATATGGTCAGATTATATGGTCAGATTATATGGTTAGATTATATATGGTTATTATATATGGTTATTAGTACAACACAAGTACATGAGACATGACAAGATAATTTATATACAACATAATATGTTATATTACATTATATGTTATAAATTTGGATCAGAGCGAAAGATGTTTATCTTAGAAACGTTCAATTCTGCTGTGATTCGCGAATTCGACCACTCAACTACTGTAAGCCTAATGAATGTCTTGTGAGGGTGAACGCACTTAAAAGAAAAAAAAAAAAAATACATGTGGACGTATTTTACATGTAAGTAACAGAATAGGTTGTGTGCGTAATATAGACGCGCGTAAAATATGGACTGATAGGTTGATAGGTATCAGTAGACAATAGGTAGGAAACAACATAAATAATGATGTATAGAGAATGAAGTTTTTTTCTTTTTATTATTATTATTATTATTATTATTTTTATTAAGGAATTTACCATACATTCAATACGGAAGATGTCCAAATACTAAACACGTGATTCAGTGTTCAAGGTATGGAAAACGTGAAGAGAATTAAGTTACTTTATGACGTCATAGTTATTGAATTTTGTACGTATAATACAAATCATTATTAGGAAGATTTACAAGAACGAATTAGAGGCAAAGAGTGGGCATTAATGACTAAGAAGTACAACTACGGGTTCCAATCCTGTTATATGCAATGTGTATGCATAATCTAGGGACGAGGGTGAGATGCAAGACAATCATAATTAATTAATAACTTCTATAACAAATAAAAATGGATACGACTAAACCATAGGTATGGTAGATCGTAGGGTTTTGACACGAACAAAAATAGGAAGCCACAAGTAAAATTATTATCCAAACTCGCGTTAAGCGATTTTGGTTCTTATGTAAAAATGAATATTGATTATTCATTTCATTTTTACATATATATATATATATATATATATATATATATATATATATATATATATATATATATATATATATATATATATATATATATATATATATATATGTAGCAATACCAGTTCCACCTCTTCATTGGTATATTGAGCCATTAGGGTATTTTCTTTCATGAAATATATATATATATATATATATATATATATATATATATATATATATATATATATATCGGATGAATTTCACAATTAAACACGTGAAATGAATGAATGATGCAAACCCACAAGGTTTGCATTATATTTATATATATATATATATATATATATATATATATATATATATATATATATATATATGCACTAGGAGAAAGTGAAGTGATGTATGAGATGGTTGTTCCGTGCATAAATAAAGTTTGATGGCTGGTGAAATTAATAAATACCGTAGTTATAGTTCTTGGATCCGTTGGCCTCGTTAAAATTGCTGGAGAAGTTATTACCATATATATATAGTATTTTTTTATATATATTATTTTCTAATTATATTTATATAAAACTTTGAATAGATAGATAGATAGGTATGTTAATGGATATGTATGTATGTATGTATGTAGTACTATGTACGTATGTATATATAGTAATGCATAAAGGACGATGAGCGATGTGACCAAACAAATAAGACATGCAAAGGAATAAAAAGATTGGAAGGAAGAGAAACAAGAGTTCCAGTTGAAGAGGTGTACCGTTAGGTAACCACCCAATTTCTGCCTGTAGTTTGGAGGAGTGGACCCCTTAAGACTTATGAACCCCCACAATAAGTCAAACAGGCTTCCTTAAAAAGTGATAACAGCTGCCGACAGCATTTTTTCACAAGTAGGAGAATAAAACTCTCCACACCCTACAAGGGTATAGTCTAAAATATATATATATATACTCTGTATATATATATATATTCAATTGCTAACAATAAAAATTTAATTAATTGAAAATAGCAATGTCGAAGTTAAGTGCAGCTACAGACAATCGTTTTTATACCGTGAATGGAAAAATATAGCGACTTATAGGATGAGATTGTAGACACCAATCGACCAGGGAAGTGTTTGGGCGGGGGGATGTTAGTCAGGAGACAGGGAGTGTTGGAACTCCCGTTTCTCCTGTCACTGTCCTCTTTAGGTGATCTTTTTCTGTGTCTCATCTACCCAGTGAGCAGTCCAGCATGCTCTCAAACGCACGCTTCTCCCTCTATTCCTCACTCCACATATATGCATCTTACACATTACACATTCTTTTCAAAATTTAAAAAAAAAAAGGTATAGTTTTTAACAGCTTCAGAAACCTTAATTTCGACTCTCTCTCCTTTTTCTTCTTTTTGGAGGGCGTTTTTGCGAGTGTTCGTCCTTAATCCCTCCTTTCTGCATAAACAAAAAAATGCTGGATCAACACCAAATTTTTCAGCCATTTCCCTTGCTTTTATTAAAGCTTCTTCATATCCTACATTCCTGTATTTTACAATGTAGTTACGGCAAGCTGTTTTCATATTTTTGGCCGCAACGGTATCGCTACTCTTGCTTTGCGTGTTCTTGCTTACCAGATTGACCTGAAAAATGATGTCATACCACACCACGATATAGATGAGGAAACTGTATTTAGTTACTGTAGTTGGTCTGCGAGAGTAAGCGCTTCACGATGGATGCTTGGGTCCGCTTTCTCCGATTCAGTTAATGCAATAAGGGTATCGTAGACTTCAACTGTCTGGTATTGAATAGCTCTAAGGCTGTTGACTCTGTACTCCCAGCGCGTTTCACATACTGGCTTCACAGTGAGATTTTTGACGTGGTCTGTGAGAAGCCCCAACGATAAAGAGAGGCAAAGAACAGGACATAAATTCTTTGTACAATGCCAAAAAAGGACACAGACTCCGCTGAAGATAATGCAGCATCCCCCGCAACGAGATTGAGCGAATAAAATCCGCAAGGAACTAAAAAGGCTCTTGGGTTTATAGAGAGAATTCTCGACTACACACCCTTATTTTTTCCTTTCATGTCTGTGCCGTTGTCATACTCTTGACCCCCAATAGTCTTGGATGTCGATTTTATACTTTTGACAGGATGATTGCAGAAAGTCGTTCCCCTGTGGTCTCGTTCACTGCTATGAAACCAATGAAATGTTCCTGAATATTAACTTTGCCATCTGATGTGTCAATAAATCTTCTTGTAAAAGACATCTTTTCAATGGCTTACATCCGGCGTACAGTCTAATATAAACGAATAGTACTTGGCACTCCTCAGTTTTGCAAAAATGTCTTCAAGAACTTTTTTCGTCATTGATACAATTTGTTCATTCTGGATTCTTTTTCCACGGTAATGGTCCGTTATTTCTTTCTATTAAATTTTTCCGAAAAATAGAAACTGGCGGTAAAATTGAAAATGATTGCCAATTGCAATGTCAATTTTGGCGTCCCTTGGTCGCGGGGCCCTGTGCAGGGATACGCGTCACACACCCAAAGGTACCCCCTGGGTATGTATAATGTAGATTTTGTGTAATTTAAAATTCGACCTACTGCCAGCATCATAGGCTTAATTATCTTGTCTTTGTATGGGAAAGGAAAATATAGAGGTGCTACTGTAGTATGCGGTCTACCTACGATTGGTTAGGTTTAATCATGATATTTTCGTTAAAACTAACGAAAATATCATGACTAAACCTAACCAATCGTCAAGGGCGATTGACAATGGGATGTAAACAAACAATTAGTAAACAAGATAAGAAGCTATAATTAAAAGGTAGACCGCCGAATCGTAGGTAGACCGCATACTACAGTAGCACCAAATAATTATGTTTAGGCGTGGGTTTTTTTAACGCAGGGGTCGTTGTGGTACGTTGTTTGTGAAAGGAATTAACTTGTGATCCTGAATGTGTTGGTTTTATATCATTTTTTTTTTTTTGTTCGCAATCAGAAACCTTCAACATTAACTGTTATTTGAACTGTCGTGTACATTTATGGAAGTTAAACTTAACGCAGTCGAAGGTGAAGTTTAGCTATAGAAATGTTTAGGTATTTGGACGCATGAAGGTTTATATTAGAGATGGGATGGGAATACTTATGAGCAACATTTTCCCCAGAAAGACGTTTTGCAGGGGTCATGTTTTACAAGTATTTATTTAAACAAACGTAAAACATCCTATCGCACGCTATCCACACGTATTCCCACTTGCATACAAACCAATAAACGTTAGTTTTTGTCATCATCCGAGTTAAAATGTATTCCAATATCATTTTCATGTTACAGCTTTTAAAGGTGAACTTTTTTTTTTTCACTATGTATGATGAAGATAAGCCGAAGAAGTTCCCGAACGTCTTAAATGTGCGATGAAGACATCAGTATCCGTCATTGTCATTGCAGAAGGCAGTTGCAGACTTGCAGTCAAGGCCGGATTAACCATTATTATTATTAGGCTGCTAATAAAGATGTAGCTTAGGCCCTCATATTTTTAGGCCCTAATATTTATATCATAAACTGTAAATCTTTGTCACAAGGTTGGTTAAGTAATATCATATAAGTTATAACTGCATAATTATATCTTCAGAGGTGAAAAATAAGAGGTTTTTTAGTTTTAATTAAGTATTTTATATATCATTATATCTGATGGTGTATTATTGTCGAGATGTCTGTAGGGTTTTCATTTTTTGTATGATTGGCTTCAAAGGGTTACACTGTTTCCGAAATTGTTTTACAAACGTTGGGAATTTGGACCTAGTGTAATGATCATTCAGCAATCAGCATATCGAAGAAAGGGGGCTATCACAGTTTAAAGCCAGGAAGGAAGAAATCATTCTCTATTTGAATTGTATGCTGTTTTTGTTATTTTTTTAATGTATCATACACAGCTTTGATTTTTGTTAGTTGTTAAATTTGAATAAATATACATTTCTATTTGTTTGAAGATTTTATGAATTATATACCATATATAGTACATATATAGGCCGTTCCCTCTTATTAGCTTTAGGCCCCTTACAGCCTTAATCCGGCCCTGGTTGCAATATACTTATTAAAGCGTAATGTACAGGGTGTCCCATAAGTCCGGCATCATAGGAGAAATTCATATTTTTCTATTTCTACAAACCATAATTCATATTTTCCTCTTTCTACAGGCCATAATGTCTGTGAGCAAGGAAGAACGAATCCAGATAATTCTACTCATAGGAAATCGGAGTCAAAGAGAGGCCGCTGCTGAATTTAACAGACTGCATCCAGACCGCGAGCCAATAACACAGAGTTGTGTTAGCAGACTTGTTGCAAAGTTTAAGGAAACTGGATCCATATAAGATAAACCACGCAGTGGACCTTCAAGGAGGTCCACTGACGATGATACAGCGACTGCTATCCTGGCTCATTTTAACAGAAGTCCCAATAAGTCTCTTCGGCGATTGTCCGCCGAGACAGGAGTGTCGAAAAGTAGCATCCATCGCATTCTTCAGGCTCACAAATGGCATCCATATAAACTTCAGATCCTACAGAAATTAAGCGAAGATGATCCCGACCGGCGAATGGAATTTTGTGAATGGGCTACGGAACAATATGCTCGATATGCCAATTTCCCGTCCACCATTCTTTTCAGTGACGAGGCTGTTTTTTATGGAAATGGTGCGGTAAATCGACAGAACACCCGCTACTGGTCTCAAAACAACCCTCACTGGTATACCTCTTCAAAGGAACAAGGTGCATCTCGGTGATGGTATGGTGTAGCATTTGGAAGGATCGCATCATAGGCCCCTCTTTTTCGATGAACATGTCACTGGAGGCACCTACCTACGTATGCTCAAGGAAGAAGCATTTCCCAGTGTCTTGAACGAAGAAGGAAATTTCCCAACATGGTTCCAGCAAGACGGCGCTCCTGCACATTACAGCACCCAAGTAAGGGAATACCTGTACCAACAATTCTCTGGTCATTGGATAGGACGTCGAGGGCCTGTGGAATGGCCAGCTAGAAGCCCGGATCTCACGCCACTAGATTTTTATCTCTGGGGCCATTTGAAAGCGCTGGTATACGCAGAGAAAATTAGGAGTGTTGAACATTTGCGGCAGCGCATTATTGGGGCATGTAACACCATTACTCCTGACATCATTCACCGTGTGCTTGCTGACTGGGTATCACGTCTGAATTTGTGTATTGAAAACAATGGTGGACATATTGAGCACGTTCTGTAAATAAAAGCTTTCGTTTTGCTTTTTTTAATTATTTTTCCTATGATGCTGGACTTATGGGACACCCTGTATAAAGAGCGTGGAACAAAATATTAGTAAAAACACAATAAGTATATTACCATATTAAATTGTATGAATAAGTCTGTTCTTTCCTTAAGTGAAAAACTTGGCCAACATATTAAGGTATTAGACACTGTAACCAAACTTTTTTGTTCTCTTCAACTGCTTAATAATTATTGCGAGTTATATATTACATGGTGTATTATAAGTAATAAATGATAGCCCCCCTCAAGATCGTTACGCACTATGTGTGCGATGCGCTTCATTTTGTGAAGATGATGATAAGGAAGTAAACCCAAAAGTTGAAAGTCAAATGTAGACATTAAGGTAATATTCTTGTACTTAAATATAAAAGTAAACGAAACTGTAAAAAATTGTAAGAGTAATATATACTATAATAAGAGAGCTGTCCGTCTGTCCGTCTGTCTGTCCGTCTGTCCGTCACACTTTCAGAAATTGTGAGAAAAAATTGTGAGAAAAAAATTCAGAAATTGTATTACGGGCAGCAATGTGAAGCTCAAGATTTCATGACTGTGTTTTCTGTAGTTTAGCAATGGGGGAAGGTGGGGGTGGGGGTAATGGGGGATGGGTGGGGTAATGGGGAGGGGTGGGGGTAATGGGAGAGTGGGTTAGCCCCCAAGTTGTATGAATGGGGGTGAGGAGGTTTTGGGAGATACCAGATTCAGAAATGTTGACACAATGTGAAGCTCAAAATTTTCACGGCTGGGTTCTTTTTTTGTAGTTTAGCCTGTCTAACCGTCAGCGAAGCGGCGGGAACTGTACTAGTAATGATAATAATGGTGTACCAATAATGAGTGAAAGTGGAGAGAGATAAATAAATAACAACAGTTGTGGTTTCGTACACTTGATTGAAAATGGACTAAAACGCTTGACCCCCGCGACGCGACGCCTCAGCCGCCCGCAAGAAGAATTCGAAGAAAAAAAAAAGAGCTTAATTAAAAAGAGTATCGCTCATCCAAAGCTTTTTCTTTGTACCCAAAAAAGAATTTTCTCGAAAATAAAAAGAAAATAAGCTTAAATGATATATCCTTGAGGAGCGGAAATATCCATAAACCCTGAATTTAACTTTTATTCAGAAAGGAATTTTTGAAATTCGAACATTATGCTTATTTTTATTTATCTCTTCCACTTGTCATATCCGTAAGAAAGTAAGAAAGGGAATTTTCTTATATTAAACTTAATGGCCAATTCATTGCGAAGTGCTCCACTCAAATTTCTCTTACAAATATTTCACATTTTTCTTTCAAATATTATATATATATATATATATATATACAAACTCAGAATGGTCCCCTGAGAAACTTATATGGAAAAAGGAACTCTTCTGGGAAAATTAAATCCACTATAGTCCGAATAAGTAATGGTAAATGACAAATACCATACTTATTCGGACTATAGTGGATTTAATTTTCCCAGAAGAGTTCCTTGTTCCATGCACGGTCTGTGTTTAACATATAAGTTTCTCAGGGGACCATTCTGAGTTTGTGTATATTAAACGGACGTGTTACGTGCCTTGAAAAGTGGACGCTCAATGTCCCGGTTGAGGTTTAAGTTTTGTTTTTTTGGCTAAAAATACAATAGTTACCCTTTTTCTTTGATTTATTCAATCCGACGTGAATGCAACGAGTCTTTTACTTATATAGAGGTTCTGAATGTAGTGGGACTAGGCTTGCTTTAAACCCTAGATCCATGACCCAAAGCTGGATCCTGTCTGCTTTGCAGATAGCTGGTGAGGGAAGCTATAATTATGGGACCTCTTGGCGAGAGACCCGTTGCCCACGTCGGGCTAGCATCATGAAAAAGAAAAACTATGGTATTTGTCATTTACCATTACTTATTCGGACTATAGTGGATTTAATTTTCCCAGAAGAGTTCCTTGTTCCATGCACGGTCTGTGTTTAACATATAAGTTTCTCAGGGGACCATTCTGAGTTTGTGTATATTAAACGGACGTGTTACGTGCCTTGAAAAGTGGACGCTCAATGTCCCGGTTGAGGTTTAAGTTTTGTTTTTTTGGCTAAAAATACAATAGTTACCCTTTTTCTTTGATTTATTCAATCCGACGTGAATGCAACGAGTCTTTTACTATATAGAGGTTCTGAATGTAGTGGGACTAGGCTTGCTTTAAACCCTAGATCCATGTCCCAAAGCTGGATCCTGTCTGCTTTGCAGATAGCTGGTGAGGGAAGCTATATTTATGGGACCTCTTGGCGAGAGACCCGTTGCCCACGTCGGGCTAGCATCATGAAAAAAAAACTATGGTATTTGTCATTTACCATTACTTATTCGGACTATAGTGGATTTAATTTTCCCAGAAGAGTTCCTTGTTCCATGCACGGTCTGTGTTTAACATATATATATATATATATATATGTGTGTGTGTGTGTGTGTGGTGTGTGTGTGTGTGTGTGTATGTTAGGGTGCCCCACTTTTCAATTTTTTTTTAAAGTATAGGTTATCGTAGTTTTTCCCATTATTTGGCACTATACTAGCACATTGGTACCATTTTTACAAAAATTGATCAATATTTAGGGGTCTCGCATCGACCTCGAAATTACGAGGTTTTTTTTAAAATGCGTACTTTTTAACTTTTTACTTAATCAAGATAAATCATTAAGTAGGGATGTTTTCTGAATCCTCTTGATGAGAGAAGTCGTTTGGTGTGCCTTCCAATGTCATACGACTAACGGTTTAAAAGTTGTGCCTGCATACAGGTAATACCAATGTGCTAGTATAGTGCCAAATAATGGGAAAAACCACGATCACCTATACTTTTCAAAAAAATCAGCAAATAGCAGACAAATAAGGAAGAAAGAAACAATAACTTAAACAATCACTTTTGCATTGTATTGACCACTATCACACGTTACTGGCTGCAACGTTGTCCCTCCGTGCTATGTCATCGTGGCGAGTGATGACTTCTTGAAGTCGCCGAGCTCTTTCCGGTTCTTTTCCACCACTTGCAGAAGATCCTGCAGCTGTGCCTCGTCCTTTGTGACCGTGTTCGCATAGTCTTGTATCAGTTGGACTCCTCTTTCAGCGACGTCATTGGTGACCTGGAGATTAGAGATCACATCCTTCAGACGACAAAAGTCCTCGTTCTCGTCCCACTTATCAGTTGGCAGGGTGAGCCACGAAGACCCATACATCTTCAGACCTGCAAATAAGAACCAGGAGGACTCGTCGATCAGGTCGGGGAGCAGCGTCATCTCGTCGACTGAGACGTTCTCGTATGTGAAGTCTTTGGGTACAGGGAGGTGGGACAGCTTCTCTGCCATCTGTTGCTTACAGTGCCATCCACCTTGTTGCTGCATAGAGCGAAGATGACGGTCTGAGGCCTCAGATACCAGAAGTGCCGCCTCATCACTGCCAGTGACGCTTCTGCCACCTCGCGGTCCACTGCCCTATACCTCAGAAAACGTGGTATAGTACCAGGTCATTCAACGGCGCATCAGCTGCTACAGGGGCCGCCAACCAAGCTGGTACGTACAGAAGAGCGATGAACACCACGATCCTATGCAGTTTGTCGACCAGCTCGGCGTCGAGCTCCAGCTGCCTACTGAACATCAGCAGTTTTTTGTAGTAGATGACCTGAAACAGAATAGGCACCATTGTAAGTAAAGAGGTTTATTGTTACCAATTACTTTGTTTGCGTTATAATGAAATGTTTATCTTTGAATAACATTTAAACTTATCTCTAGATTATTTTTGTTTGAAAATACTAACTTTAACCATCCATCTTGCGTGGTGGTAGGCTCCTGGGCGCATGAGGTGAATGCCACGGCGTGGTTGTGTCCCGAGTACCAGGAGCGTGATCTCTGCCACTTCCCGGTAATCGTCTCTGACGAAACCAGAAGCTGTGCTCAGGAAGCTGACCGCCGCGTCCCGGAGTTCTATTAGCCACGTACTCTCCGCCAGATTCTCGACCTGCAGCTTGCAGTAGGTCGAGAGATCGAGCTCGTCCCATCTTCAAAAATAATAAACAAGAAAATTGTGTGAGAAAACTCTGAAGTTCCGGTTTGGCTTGCTGTTTTATAAACTAGTGGAATATCATGTGTGTCCTAACTTTACCTTGCACAAAAAATGAACTAACCTTCTCTTCAACTGCTGAAACAAAGGATCAGTTGGTGCCGTAGTCCTTCCGAGCAGGGTGACGGCTACTGCCCCCACGATAAGCTCTAGGACGTGATGACGGCATCCCAGCTGGAGTAGCGGTCGCCCGAGCATGTTTTTCAGCCGGACAACTGCACCCTGCACTAGGGTGGCCCACTTTTCAATTTTTTTTTAAAAGTATAGGTTATCGTAGTTTTCCCATTATTTGGCACTATACTAACACATTGGTATTACCTGTATACAGGCACAACCTTTAAACCGTTAGTCGTATGACATTGGCAGGCACACCAAACGATTCTTTCATTAAGAGGATTCAGAAACATCCCTACTTAATGATTTATCTTGATTCAGTAAAAGTTAAAAAGTACGCATTTAAAAAAAAAACCTCGTAATTTCAAGGTCGATGCGAGACCCCTAAATATTGATCAATTTTTGTAAAAATGGTACCAATGTGCTAGTATAGTGTCAAATAATGGGAAAAACCACGATCACTTATACTTTTAAAAAAAAACTGAAAAGTGGGCCACCCTAATGTATGTGTATATATAACGATCATAACATTCCTGTACCTTTATTGAAACTTGTTAAAGATAAGATATCTGTAACTTTGGCTAAAATTATCAATCAAAGTATTTCCAAAGGAATATTCCCATCAATGCTAAAAACTGGTTGTAAACCCCTTTTTAAAGGGGGTGATCCTACACTAGCAACAAATTACAGGCCGGTGTGTTCATTATCTGTGTTCAGCAAAGTTTTTGAAAAATTGTAAAAAGTAGAATGCAGCGATATTTAGAATCCTACAATTTGTTATTTCCAAATCAATATGGCTTCCGTAATAATAAACAACGAAAATGGCTATTTTAAATCTTATAGAAAATGTAAATATAGCTAAGGAGAACAAAGAAATAATGATATCAATATATATGGATTTGAGTAAGACGTTTGATGTAATAGACCATAATATTCTATTTAATAAATTATATTGTTACGGCTTTAGAGGAGCAATCAGTGATTGGTTTAAAAGTTATTTGTCCAATAGATATCATTTTGTATCAGTAATAAGGTTTGCTCAACTAAAGCGCTTGTCAAACATGATGTGCCACAGGGCTCAGTTCTGGGTCCACTGTTATTTTTATTATATATAAATGACCTTCCACGTTCATCTGATATACTGAACTTCATAATGTTTGCAGATGATACAACTGTCTCTTTTTCTTGCAAAGATATTAATACAGCTAAGAATATATTTCATTCAGAATTCATCAGTGTAATGAAATGGTTGACCACCAATAAACTCTTCCTAAGTACCAGTAAAACAAATTTAATGATTTTTACTAATAAAAGAAATGTATATCTTGATGAACTTAATGTTAATGAAATCGCCATAAAAGGAGTGTACTGTAACAAGGAGCGTTGCTATAATGTTTAAACTTAGAAATGTAGTCCCTAAACAAGTTTTATTGACTCTTTATCATACTCTTGTTCTTCCTTATATAACATACTGCATCCTTGTTTGGGAAAACTCCGCTAACAACGCATTAAATGGTATCTTTGTCATCCAAAAACGAGCAATAAGGTTATTATCTGATGCTGATTTCCTTGATCACTTTAGCATTATTTAAAGAGCTAAACCTACTAAAGCTCAACGATATAACCCAACTGGCACATTTTATTTTAACTTACAAGTGTAAGAACAAAATCATTAATTTGCAATGGGTAAATAGATATTTTGTAACTCATCAAGAAATCCACTCGTATCAGACCAGAAATAGATCAAAGCTTGTTATACCTCAATTTAGGTTGCCTTCATCTCAAAAACTACCCATTTTCATTGGATTGAAACTATGGAATGACTTGCATGCCGATATAAAAAATATTGCGAATGTAAATTTGTTTAAAACCAAGTTGAAATCCCGATTAATAATGGCATACTAACAGAAATCTAGGATTAATGTCCACTAATATTGTTTAATATTGTCCATTAATATTGTTTAATATTGTAATACATGTTTTAACTATTAATAATACTTATTTACTTATTTATTTATTTATTATTATTAATTTATAACAACTAGCTGCTTATTTTTAATAAGAACCCGGTAAAGCCTAAAGCTTAAGGGCCAAATTAAATAAAATAAATAGTCGAAAAAAATAGTCGAAAAATACGTGCCTTACCTTATGAACCTTATGTTGTTTCGTGTGTTGGTCTCTCTTCACACGGAGGTCAAGCTGGTGGCCCCGCCTCTAGGTCTGGCCTGGTGGAGGAGCGAGTTACTTTCTTGCGCTCTCCACCGTACATAGCCAGGCACGCCCGGCTCATCTGGTACTGTCCTGAGCCAGGCATCCAGTCTTTTCTTGAAGACTTCAACTTTGACCCCCGTTACGTTTCTGAGGTCCTTAGGAAGCTGGTTGAAAAGTCTTGGCCCCCTGACAACCAAGCTATTTTCCTTCAGGGTTGAGGAGGTCCCTTGTTGCTTTTAATTTGGGAACACTACACATTCTGCCTTTCCTATTTTCCAGTGTTGTTTGAATGGTAATTGGGTTTAGTTTTAGGTTTGGTACCAGTTTTTCGATCATTTTCCATATGTAGATTATGATGTACCTCTCTCTCTTCTTTCCAGTGAGTACAGATTTAGTTTACGTAGTCTTTCCCAGTAGTTGAGTTCTTTGCAGCCATCAATCTTGGCCGTGAAATGCCTTTGCGTTTCTTCTAGTTTATTAGTTCTTCCTTTTTATATGGGGACGTCAAAACTGAGCAGTATTCAAGTTTTGGTATAATCAGTGTTTTTAGCAGGGGAATCATTACTGTCCTGTCCCTTCTCTTGAACGTTCTTAGAACCTGTCCGGCGACTCTTTTTGCTTTATTTATCGCTATCTGATTTTGAGTTTCGAATTTCGCATCATCTGTCATTATTATCCCGAGATCAATCGCTTTCATGCTTCTCTGAATTTCCTGTCTATCTGGAGCATAATATGCAGTCTGTTTAAGTTCTTCTTTTCTACCATATCTCAAGAGCTGAAATTTCTCGTCGTTGAATGACATGTTGTTGTCTTCTGACCATTTGTATACGTGTATATATAATTTTATTTTTTTAACAAGACCTGAAAGCGCCACCACGCATGTCGTATTAAGTGCCGCAGGTGTGGAATTTGCCCCAAGAGGGGACGCTGGTTTACCAGGATGCGTGTAAATGCATGTGTACGCTTTAGTTTTTATCTTTTTTACCTCTTTGCTACCTTTTTTCTGTCTCCTCACCCCAATCCATTGGAAAACCGAAATGTAAATATATGTAGTTTATGCGTGTTTTAGTTTTATACTTTATCTATATGCTTATTTTTTACAAATTTACCTTACCTTCATTGATAACTAGGACACGTTGATTATTATCACTAATGATTCTCGTAATGAGCGCCATCACCAGTGAAAAGGGGGTGCTATCTCACACGTCCAACGCGCCTCGTTCTTTGAGATAAACTTTGCTTAATTATGGAGATATTCTGGGTTGAAGATGAATAAACAATTCGTTGATTTGGTCTCTTTTGGGAAGATTCGCTCGAAACTTGATTTTTGGTTCTTCTCATTAATAATCATGAAAGGATGAGATTCACCTTTTGATTAATTGTACTATAAAATTATACTTAAAACCATCGCATCTTGGATTACTCTAAATGCGAATGTAGTAAATTAGAAGTAGTACAATGTACAATCAAAAGAAAGTATAATTTGTCACATTTGCGTTTTATATACCAGTTCTGTATTAATACAGGGTGTACACAAAGTCCTTTCCCGATTATAAACTTTAATTACATGAAATCCAAAGAAAACACAGTAATGCTTAGTTTTGCATGCTGTTGTATAACATATCAAGTTTTTTGTTTTCTTATTTGCAGATCCTGTTATGCCTGATTGGGAGCCATTGGTGATTGACCCCAAACAAAATAGCAACTCCGCAGGAGATAGCAAAATGTGTTGTTTGCTTTGCGGAGTCAAAGTCCATGATTACCGTTCGACGGAGCTACCGCCGTCATTATGGCAAGAACGCTCCTTCCAGTCATAGCATTAGGAACTGGTACCACAAATTTTTGGAGACAGACAGTGTGATGGACATGCCTAAGAGTAGACATCCCGGTGTTTCAGACGAAACGGTTGCCAGTGTCCAACAGACTTTCTAACGAAGCCCTCGAAAGTCCGTTCGTCGCGCCTCACGGCAACTTCAGGTACCACAGGCAAGAGTACACAAAATTCTGAGGAGGAACTTGCGCCTGCATTCATATAAAGCGAAGATAGTACAAGCGTTACAACCGGATGACGAGCTACGGGGCCGAGAGTTTGTAGTTAACATGTTGAGCTTCACTGATGAAGACAACGACTACCTGAAAAAAGTTTTGTTTCCTGAGGCAGCCACATTTCACGTATCAGAGAAGGTAAACCGTCATAATGTGCGTATCTGGTGGTCCGAAAATCCACATTCGTATCGTGAACACATTCGTGACAGCCCCAAAGCCAATGTTTGGTGTGGATTAAAACGCCCTGTTTCGAACAAGAGGAACGGTGAATCCCATGAATGGCTATGTACTTAACATAAATAAGATGTTCCTCAATAAAAATACGAGGTTTGTCTTTCCTTATACCACTACACCACTCACTCGGACTCGATCTTACGACCTTCCGATCATCAACCCAATGATTTAACAACTAAGCCACCCAGGGTACCCATTTATCTGCCAACCTATTTTTTACAAAATGATGAACAGCTGGGTAAGCTACGCACCGCCTGTTCTTGCCCAAAATCACCTGGAGCCTAATTGAAGGTACGCATCTTTTTTTTAATAATAATTAATCAATAAATATTTGACATTATGTGATTAAAATTAGATTAAAGTATATTAAATAGATTAAAATACTACATTAAACCAAATGAGCACAAACCGCTTTCCGGACACCACATTTCAGTATAAGAACCCAGTGACCATCACGACTACAAAATTGAGACCAAGAATGGTCTCGCTTAACAGTACGAGAAAATCATTTCCATTCTGTTGCTTAACTCATAAGTTAAGGTCTGTTCTGCATGAAGGCTGACTGAATACGCTCTGGAGAAAAGATATCGTTGTGTAAAGACCAAAAATCATCCATCCATCAAGAAGAAATGCCGTCAATAAGTAAACAACGTCCTGGAAAGATTTGTTGATGGTAAATTCATAAATTCAATAATAAACTTATGGAATGTTGTATATTGCGACTCTTTTGTAAAGAAACCATTTTAATATTAATTTTTCCTTTTATTTCCGAAAATTATGACATCTGATCGACTTTATATTTTATCGACAAGTATACTGTATTGTGGATTAGACTAAGTTAGGTTAGATTAGACTAAGTTAAGTTAGGTTAGGTTGGGTTAGCACAGTTAAGTTACGCTAGGTTAGGTTAAATTAGGTTTAGGTTTATAAAGTGTGGATGTTACGTTATGGCCTTGTCAATCCTGTTAACCTTAGTTGTGGAGAATTAAAAATTTTATTTCAAATAGCTGATCGTTATAAAATAAACTCACTTTTAAGCTTTGCATTTAATGTTTGCTCCTAAATTCTAATGTAATTTAATTTTATATTTAAATCGATTTTTTTAATGGATTTAATCTCAGAATGTTAATAATAATTAACCATTTTATGAGAAATATTTCATTCGCTTCGACTCTCAAATGATGGATATGGTTCATCCAAGGGGCACGCCGAAAATTAGTGTGACGATATGTATAGATTTTAGAACATTTATCATTGATTATTACAATGATAATCATTACTAACAAGAGATACTGTAAATACCACAAAAATGTACAGTATTCATCAAGGTAATAAACGATGCAACTAATTAAACAGTAAATTTAAAAACTGAAAAATTAGAACTGAAATTAAAATAACAGTAATACACGTAGTGAAATGAGTACTATTAAAATTAATAATAAAAACTACCCAGAACTAATACTATAAAATAAAAATAAAAACAAACAGAACATGTAATGGAAATGTCAATGTTGGTGTTAAGTGGAGTTATAAACAAACGCATTCATACCAAAAAGTCCACAGTTGGATTGCCTGAGTTTTGAATTCTTCGCATTAGACTGGATTGAGCACGTCTTGTTACCTCAGGGAGGCTCGAAACGTTGTGGTCAGTGAACACTCGAAAAGCTGAGCATCTTGGATATAACTTACGCGGCAGTCTAAAAGATCTGGTATGAAGTAAATTTAGGGTTCATTTTATAATTAACCTGCGGTGGCTGTCCATAGATGTTAGTACAGAAAGTACGAAAAAGAGAGTCTTTAGTCTAGGTTATACAGAATCTAAAGTTCCTTATAATTATGTTTGCTTTAGGACAGTAACTTCCATATTGTCTTCTTATGTGAGTCGTCACTCAAGGGAGCTGGTAATAATTTTATCCAGATACATAAATTCTTCTTTTGCTCCGTTGGTTCGCCTCTCATTTTGAAAATAGAATTAGCTGTTTGGTTTGAGCTTTTAGGATGGAACTGCGTAACCTTAGTTTTAGTAACATTAAAATTAATATCGTGGTTCTGTGAATATAATTCACAGATTTGTATAAGATGATCCAGACCTTTAGCTGAAGGGCTTATTAATACCATATCATCGGTATAGCTAAGTTATTTATCCTCGTTATCTATACAACATTTCACTATTGCCTCATTAAGAGGAGTAATTAATCCATCAATATACACATTAAACAGCAGAAGAGAAACAAGGAGCCTTGTCTAACTCCGCATGAGGAACCAAAACATTCGGGAACATTGCCCCATCTAACCATAAAGTTGGTGAATGTACTAAAATTTTAATATATTTAAAACCTACAGTGGATTATTCTTGTCTTCCAATTTTTCAGATAGAATATCGTGGTTTACTTTATCATATGCTTTGCTTATAGCTAAATTGAATTACTGTCAGTGATACTATATTTAAATATAATCTCTTTCAAAACATAAATACACAGGTATTATTACTATTAAACCCAACTAATTAGGAAACGTTAATAAATAATTAATCATTTAGACGTCATAGCAAAAGTTTCACGAGTAGTTTTGAGAAGCAATATTATTATTACTATTATTATTATTATTATTATTATTATCATTATTGTTATTATTATTAAAAAATTTATTAAGTTCAGCTGCTAACGTAATTTATTTTTGAGAAATAATCTTGAAATTCGTAAAAAGAATTTCTTGACCATTCATTATTTTCTTTAAAACAATTTCTCCCATATGCTTCAACGCATCTTCAGAGAACTGATTAAAAATATTTTTAAAAGTATAAAATGATGTAACTATTATATATGTAAAATTCAATATTGCAAATTTTATAGATTAACAAGATATTTTTCCGAAAATTCAACAACGTTCTTTCTTTATTTTGTGGATCCACACTTAAGTGATTAAAGGATTCAAATATTCAAAAGCCATTTCATTTCGTTATATGATATTTATTTATATGATATGATATGATATTTATTTGTCTTATTTTCCGTAATCACTAGCGATTCTGTCAGTCTCAAACTATGACTAACATTTGTTTTATATAATAGTGAAAAATTCTTTTAGATGGTGTTATCCATTTTTGCTTTTGTTTTTTTAGTGGTCGTTTTACATAACTTTAGTACAAACGCGAAGACACTCAAAATATGTACATTCATTAATAAATTAAAAGGAACGCCAGAACTTTAGTTATTCTTTGTCAACGCAAACACTTTGAAAAGTTATCTTTCATCTTCACCGTGAATTACGAATGCTAAAAAGAAAAGGAGAACTTAAATATTTTTTTACTAAAAATAAAAGTAAATTGCAATTATGTGAAAGCTATATTAAAAGTATACTTTGAGTGAAAAAAATAATACAAGGTTCGAAAGAGAACATAAACTGTGTGGTACAGCGTGTGTATAAAGTAACGCCAGTGAAGAGACAAATCCGATTTGAACTGGGTTAAATTAGTTTCAACTTTTTTTTTTTTAACACCTCTTATAAACCTTATTATAGAATATAGATTTGTTATAAAGTACGTGTAATAAATATTACTCATCCACGTTCACTCACGGTAATACAATTCAAATTGGATTTGTCTCTTCACTCGCGTTACTTTATGCACACCCGGTACTTCTTCTTCTTATATAAACCAGTACGTAAAACGGGGTGACTTCGGACAAAACCCAAGTAAAAAGTTTTATTATTAAATAGCTCTTAAATGAAATAACAAGAATAAGAAATAGCAGGAGAATGTTCTGATGCAAAGAGAGTTTTGTTTACTTATTTCATTTAGGAGCTATTTAATAGCAAAACGTTTTACTCAGATTTTGTCCGAAGTTACCCCGTGTGCGAAGTTACCCCGTGTGCGAAGTTACCCCGTGTGCGAAGTTACCCCGTGTCCGAAGTCACCCCGGTTTATAGTACCATGATGATCATGATTAACTTTAAATTGTATGAAAACATAAACATAATCCCTTTCTAAAACAATGTTTAAATACACTTACAGTAAATGTACTTACTGCAAACAGTAAAGTTACAGTTTTATCTTCATTTCTCAATGTCTCCACTAAGAATTTACGGATAAGATCAAGAAAACGTATATAAGGAACGTTAAGAAAACGCAGTAAATAGAATTAAATTATACTCAGAATGGTATCGTTTAAAAAAGTTGTAAACTAAACTCTATATTTTCTTCCAAATTGAGAAGGACCACTTAATTTAGTGATGAATGGATTTGTGTTTCTTAACTTCATTTAACTCCGAGATTGCCAACAACTTTTAAAAACTTTTCTCCTATATTTTAATTATGTCCTAAAATTCCAGTGCTCCCCGTGACTCCAGTCGGCTCGGAGTCAAAGTTTTTGAAAAAGAAGTCTGTACGTTTTTCGTGTAATCATAAAACTATGTTTTGGCAAGCTGCATCGATCGTAGGACACTCAAGGCTTTGAGAACGGCAATAATGAATTTTTGGAGGTTGTACGATGCAAAGAAACTCAAATGTACATCAACCGTATTTATTATAAAATACACCTCGCGATAACAAAGCCCAAGATCATCTGTTTTTATTCCATATCGTTTTATAAGCTCCTCTCTCTCTCTCTCTCTCTCTCTCTCTCTCTCTCTCTCTCTCTCTCTCTCTCTCCAACAGCAGGTAGTGACTCTCCTTCCACGTTGGAGGGGGCTCAAGCTCCTGCGGAGATTGTCCCCTCGTTAGTGAGGGGCTATTCAACTCCCGACAGCCCTGGCTGTTCGGGAAACGGGTCGTGCTAGGGGGCGGTCAGAATAGGGGAGGCTCCCTCCGTGCAATGCTTTTTAATGCTAGGTCGATCAGGAACAAGTTTGGCGAGCTACGGGCACTCTTAGCATCAGAATACCAGGATATCGTTGCTATCACCGAGTCCTGGATTCATACTGATCGTAGGACTACGTTGGGGAGTTCGAAATTCCCGGGTATAGAATGTTTCGCAAAGACCGCACCCGTGGGGAGGGGGGTGGGTACTAATATACGTCAGAGACACGTTGAGTCCGGTTGACTGCCAGTTCCGGTCGGAACGGGAGCTGCTTGGCGTCGATCTGAACGTGGGAGGGACGAACTATAGGTTAATCTTGGTGTACAGACCTCCGCATCTCCTCCTCGTGGAGGATACAGCCCTGTACACCGAACTCAGTAGCCTGCTAGGGGATAGGGTGTGTGTAGTTTTAGGAGACTTCAACTGTCGCGGCATAAAGTGGGAAAACAGGACTGCCGATGCTGAAGGAGGAGGCTAGTTGACTTGCTGATGAGAACTTCCTCACTCAGTGGGTCAACGAGCCTACACGAGGCGAAAGCGTTCTAGACTTAGTATTCACGACCGAAGACAACCTCGTCACTGGCCTCACCGTTGACGAATCATTGGGCGGGAGTGATCACGGTCTTATTAGGTTCCGTGTGTGCGTCCATCGGGTGAAGCGTAGTAACTCGAGAGGCAGTAAGCTCGATCTCCGGCGGGTGAACTTTTGTTAGCCTCAGGGATAGCGTAGGAGAGATGGGGTTAGAGGTTGGCGGCGATGTTGAGGGAGTGTGGAGTGCATTCCGGGACGAGTTTATGGTGCTGCAGTCTGCTGCCATACCCTCAAAACCGGTCACCCCTGCTTCAACGCAGCCTAAGTGGTTCAATCGTGACATCGCTTCAGCTATCCGAAATAGGAAAGTAGCGTATAGGAGGGCGAAGGCCAATCGTTCCCACGAGAACACTGAAGCGTATGTCCGCCTGTGTAGGGAAGCGAAGGCGAAGGTTAGGCTAGCGAAACGTAACGAAAACTACGGGTGGCAAGCCTCTGCAAGAGAAACCCTAAGGAATCTCTTCAGTTATGTTAATAGTAGAAAGCCCATTAGAAGCATGATAGGTCCGTTAAAGGACGGAAGCGGCGTTCTGCGGACCTCCGACGCGGACATCGCTAATGTGCTTAACGAGTACTTTGCGGGAGTGTTCACCAGGGAGGATACCCGCGTCATCCCCGAGCCAGGCGTGAGGCACGAAGGTGCTGGCCTGGATAGTGTTAGATGTACCGCGACAGTCGTTGCCGATAGGATAGACAAACTGAGCGCGTTTAAGGCTCCTGGGCCAGACCAGTTTTTCCCCAGAGTGTTGCGAGAAGTGCGCGACCAGGTGGCTCCCCACCTGGCTACAGTCTTCAACAAATCGTTGGAGATGGGCCAGGTGCCTGGTGACTGGAGGGAAGCCAACGTGACCCCTATCTTTAAGAAAGGGGATCACGAAAGTCCAGGGAACTATCGTCCCATTAGTCTCACTTCAGTTGTAGGTAAATTATTAGAAGGGATAATAGCTGATAGGATCGTTGACCATCTGGATTCCTACAAGCTACTTGGGGACTCCCAACATGGGTTTAGACGGCATAGGTCGTGTCTCACCAACTTGCTCGAGTTTTTCCACGTCATGTTGAGTGAGTACGATAAGAGCAGGGCTATTGATATACTTTATCTCGACTTTCAGAAAGCCTTTGATAAGGTACCTCACCGCCGGCTAACGGCGAAAGTGCGCGCGCTGGGTATCGGTGGGGAAATAGGTAGGTGGATTGAAAACTGGCTGAGGAATAGGCGGCAGAGGGTGGTAATTAAAGGGGCTAGATCGGGTTGGGCCTCGGTCACTAGTGGGGTTCCTCAGGGTTCCGTTTTGGGGCCACTGTTGTTTATCATTTACATAAATGATATCGACGGTGGCATCGTCAGTCGGATCGCCAAATTCGCTGATGACACCAAGCTTGGGGCCAATGTTGGGACGCCCGAAGCGATCGAGCAACTGCGTGCGGACCTAGGTAGGATAGGAGAGTGGTCCGAAAAATGGCAAATTCTGTTTAACTTGGGTAAATGCAAAGTGATGCACATTGGCTACGCCAATCCCAAGTTGGACTACTCGATGTTGGGTAATAATATCGAGGTGACTGATTTAGAAAAGGACTTGGGTGTGATAATTAGCAGCGACCTTAAGTTTACGAAACAGTGTGTAGAGGTGGAAAAGAAAGCCCAGAAACTATTGGGTTATATCAGGAGGCAATTTCAGTTTCGGAACAAGGAGATTGTGCTCTCACTGTACAATTCCCTTGTTCGGCCGCACCTGGAGTATGCTGTGCAGTTCTGGTCGCCCACCCTCATGAAAGATATTGGGAGGCTGGAGCGAGTGCAGGCGAGGGCCACAAAGTTAATCCCTTCCGTTAGGCATATGGGCTACAATCGACGGTTACGAGCCCTGAACTTGTTTTCGCTTGAAACTCGGAGGCTGCGCGGTCAACTGATCGAGGTTTTCAAGCTCTTACGCGGGTTCAACGATGTCGATTTTAGAAGTATGTTTAGTTTAAATGATAACCCAACTCGCAACAATGGTTGGAAGTTGGATTTGAAACGGTTTAGGACTTGTGTGTGTGGGAATTACTTTACGTATAAGATCTGTGACACATGGAACGGGTTACCTTCGGAAGTTGTGAACAGTTCCTCTGTGGATCAGTTCAAGAAAAGGTTAGACCAAATTTTGCACACTATTTGAGTGTGTAGAAAATTTTCCGTGGCACCCGTTGCCATTGGTACCTCCTCGGTATGGGCCGCAAGGCCTTTTGAGGTACTTCTTTTCCTTGTAACTCCTTGTAGCTCTCTCTCTCTCTCTCTCTCTCAAAACCGGTCACACCTGCTTCAACGCAGCCTAAGTGGTTCAATCGTGACATCGCTTTGGCTATCCGAAATAGGAAAGTAGCGTATAGGAGGGCGAAGGCCAATCGTTCCCACGAGAACACTGAAGCGTATGTCGCCTGTGTAGGGAAGTGAAGGCGAAGGTTAGACTAGCGAAACGTAACGAAGAACTACGGGTGGCAAGCCTCTGCAAGGGGAACCCTAAGGAGTTCTTCAGTTATGTTAATAGTAGGAAGCCCATTAGAAGGTTCTGCGGACCTTAATGAGTACTTTGCGGAAGTGTTCACCAGGGAGGATACCCGCGTCATCCCCGAGCCAGGCGTGAGGCACGAAGGTGCTGGCCTGGATAGTGTTAGATGTACCGCGACAGTCGTTGCCGATAGAATAGACAAACTGAGCGCGTTTAAGGCTCCTGGGCCAGACCAGTTTCTCCCCAGAGTGTTGCGAGAAGTGCGCGACCAGGTGGCTCCCCACCTTGCTACAGTCTTCAACAAATCGTTGGAGATGGGCCAGGTGCCTGGTGACTGGAGGGAAGCCAACGTGACCCCTATCTTTAAGAAAGGGGATCACGAAAGTCCAGGGAACTATCGTCCCATTAGTCTCACTTCAGTTGTAGGTAAATTATTAGAAGGGATAATAGCTGATAGGATCGTTGACCATTTGGATTCCTACAAGCTGCTTGGGGACTCCCAACATGGGTTTAGACGGCATAGGTCGTGTCTCACCAACTTGCTCGAGTTTTTCCACGTCATGTTGAGTGAGTATGATAAGAGTAGGGCGATTGATATACTTTATCTCGACTTTCAGAAAGCCTTTGATAAGGTACCTCACCGCCGGCTAATGGCGAAAGTGCGCGCGCTGGGTATCGGTGGGGAAATAGGTAGGTGGATTGAAAACTGGCTGAGTAATAGGCGGCAGAGGGTTGTAATTAAAGGGGCTAGTTCGGGGTGGGCCTCGGTCACTAGTGGGGTTCCTCAGGGTTCCGTTTTGGGGCCACTGTTGTTTATCATTTACATAAATGATATCGACGGTGGCATCGTCAGTCGGATCGCCAAATTCGCTGATGACACCAAGCTTGGGGCCAATGTTGGGACGCCCGAAGCGATCGAGGAACTGCGTGCGGACCTAGGTAGGATAGGAGAGTCGTCCGAAAAATGGCAAATGCCGTTTAACTTGGGTAAATGCAAAGTGATGCACATTGACTACGCCAATCCCAAGTCGGACTACTCGATGTTGTGTAGTAATATCGAGGTGACTAATTTAGAAAAGGACTTGGGTGTGCTAATTAGCAGCGACCTTAAGTGTACGAAACAGTGTGTAGAGGTGGAAAAGAAAGCCCAGAAACTATTGGGTTATATCAGGAGGCAATTTCAGTTTCGGAACAAGGAGATTGTGCTCTCACTGTGCAATTCCCTTGTTCGGCCGCACCTGGAGTATGCTGTGCAGTTCTGGTCGCCCACCCTCAGGAAAGATATTGAGAGGCTGGAGCGAGTGCAGGCGAGGGCCACAAAGTTAATCCCTTCCGTTAGGCATATGGGCTACAATCGACGGTTACGCGCCCTGAACTTGTTTTCGCTTGAAACTCGGAGGCTGCGCGGTCAACTGATCGAGGTTTTCAAGCTCTTACGCGGGTTCAACGATGTCGATTTTAGAAGTATGTTTAGTTTAGATGATAACCCAACTCGTAACAATGGTTGGAAGTTGGATTTGAAAAGGTTTAGGACTAGTGTGTGTGTGAATTACTTTACGTATAAGATCTGTGACACATGGAACGGGTTACCTTCGGAAGTTGTGAACAGTTCCTCTGTGGATCAGTTCAAGAAAAGGTTAGACCAAATCTTGCACACTATTTGAGTGTGTACAAAATTTTCCGTGGCACCCGTTGCCATTGGTACCTCCTCGGTATGGGCCGCAAGGCCTTTTGAGGTACTTCTTTTCCTTGTAACTCCTTGTAACTCTCTCTCTCTCTCTCTCTCTCTCTAATATTATACCTCGTTGCTGTTCCGTGCGTTGGTCTCTCTTCACACGAAGGTCAAGCTGGTGGCCCCGCCCGAGTATATATATATATACCGGTGTCCGAGAATTATCTGTACAATTTTTGGCTGTTATTAAAAGTCAACCATGAAGTGTAGAAATTCCAGTGTTGTCCCATTTTACAGAGAAACTCATTAAGTTTTTTCTGATAACAGGTTTTGACAAGTTTTTTCTTTTTTGTACGCGGGTGACAGACATTAATGATTTAAAAGCAAGAATCACAGCTGCTATTGAGCGAATTGATGTGGATATGCTGCAGCGTACATGGCAACATTTGGATTATCGATTGGATGTTTTGCGAATCACTGATGGTTCACATATCGAATGTTTGTCACAACGTTACTTTAATAAAAGAAACTTTTGAAAATACGGATTCTAAATAATCTTGTTTAAGAATTTTACGTGTGTTATCAAGAATTTTATTAAAAGATGAAATTGTACAGATAATTTTCGGACACACTGGAATTTCTAAAAAACTTGTCAAAACTTGGTATCAGAAAAAACTTAATGAGATTCTCTGTAAAATGGGACAACACTGGAATTTCTACACTTCATGGTTGACTTTTAATAACAGACAAAACTTGTACAGATAATTAACGGACACCCTGTATATATATATATATATATATATATATATATATATATATATACTCGTGTGTATATATAAAACTTTGGTTAACCTTGGTTTTTGCTTCCACCCGAATTGTTCATTCTGACGAAGGTCAAGCTTGTCACCACCTAAACCTACAGTTTACAGTGTAATTCGAACCACGCCCCACCAGCAGCCCGGCGTCTTAACCACTAGGCCACCCAGGATACCCATTTATCTACCAACCACTTTCTTTATTGTGTGGAACGATGAACAGCTGGGTTTTGCTGCGCGCCGCCTGCCGTCACCGGATCTCGATCCCGGGGCCAATGGATTTGTAGTCAGCAACGCTAACCACTACACCACCGAGGCGCTATATATACACACTTTTCAACCTTTCAAATGTTCCGCGCGATAATTCCTCATTTCACGAAGGTCAAGCTTGTCGCCCTTCCTTTCGAGTTGGCCTGGTGAAGTAGTGAGTTGGTTTCTTGTACTCTCCACCTCACATAGCCAGGTACGCCTGGCTCATCGGGGATTGTTCTGAGCCAGGCGTCTAATCTTTTTTTGAAGATGTCCACTGCAACACTAGTGTTTTTTTTGGTCTTTGGGCAGCTGATTAAATAGTTTTGGTCCTCTCACAACAAAACTATTTTCTTTCAGGGTTAAGGATGTTCCCTGTCTAGCCTTTAATTTGGGAACACGACAGAGTCTTCCTTTTCTATTTTCCATTGTTGTTTGGGGAGTTACAGGGTTCAGAGTAAGATTAAGGACTAGTTTCTCCATTATTTTCCAAGTGTAAATAATGGTGTATCTCTCTCTCTTCTCCTTTCCAGTGAATATAGGTTTAATTCGCGTAACCTTTCCCAGTAGTTTAGTTCTTTGTACCCATTGATCTTGGCTGTGAAACTTCTCTGAATCACTTCTAGTCGTCTAATGTCTTCTTTTTTATATGGGGATGTTAGGATCGAGCAGTATTCCAATTTGGGTATGATCAGTGTTTTCAGTAGAGGAATCATTATATTCCTATCTCTTCGTTTAAAGGTTCTCAGTATCTGCACAGTTACTCTCTTTGCTATGTTTACTGCTATCTTATTTTGTGTTTCAAATTTCGCATCATCAGTCATTACAACCCCTAAGTTTTTTGCTTTAGAATTTCTCTGAATCTCCTGTCCATTTGGGTTACAATGGATTTTAGGTCCTCTCTTTTTCTGTACCGTAACAGCTGAAATTTCTCAGTGTTAAACTTCATATTGTTGTCTTCCGTCCACTTGTAGATTCTGTTCATGTCTGTTTGGAGAGATCCTATATCTTCTGGGTTTCTTATTTTTCTACTGATCTTTGTGTCATCGGCAAAGGATGTTACTGTGTTGTCTCTGGTAACGTCCTCATCTTTGTCAGTTAGCATAGTTATGAATAGTAGTGGAGCTAATACTGTTCCTTGTGGGTACTGAGCTGAGGACCTCTGATTCTGATGAAGATGCTCCTTGTACTGTAATGACTTGCCGCCGCTCACTGAGGAAATTATATATCCATTTCCCTACTTTTCCTGTTATTTCCATATGCTTCAGTTTATGTATTATGATTCATATAGTGGCTCAGCGATTGCATCCTTGCAGTTTTTGATCAGTGTGGTATTCCATTTGTCCGGTCCTGCCGCTGAGTGTGCTTTTAGTTTCCTTATAGCTTGTGTAATATCTGTCGTAAAGTCGAAGTCCATTATACTTTCCCCTTGTATCATAGTTCTTCAAAGAACGCGTTTCTATCGCATATCAGTTTGTCAGGTTTTGGTATACTGAAAGATGATTCGTACTGAGCTCTTAATATTTCGGATACTTCTGTCAGATCATTAGATAAAGTACTGTCTTCGTTTTTCAAAGGTCCAATAGTCGCATGTTTTTTTCGACTTCCTTTTTGCAAAATTATCGAAGTACTTCGAGTTAACGTTTATCGCCTCATAGCGTCACCTTCTTTTTCTGTATACTTCTTCAATTAGTTCCTGTATGACGCAATCGATACTCTACAGTTTATCATTTAATATTTTTCTGATGTTGTTATCTTTACAGTTACTTAATTTTGCAGTCACTCTTTTTCTCTTTCGGAACAATTGCCTCTTTTGTCTCTCGAACCGCTTCTCTTTCTCCTTTGTTGTATTTTTGGAACATGTCTTTCCACAATTTCCAGCGTCTTCTCCTCAAAGGTCGTGAGCATCTCTTCCGTTGTCTTGGCCTCGAAGATGGATTTCCAATCTATTACTTCCATGCTGGATGCAACATCTTCCCAGTTTATATCATAGCTTTGGAATAAAAATAAAAATTTCGAATTTGCTTCTTTCTGTTGTTCGTGTTCTTTCCTTTCTTGTTGCTTTTATATTGGTTGTTATTTCAATAATGTTGTGATCCGATATTATAGTTAGGGATATTTCTACATTATCAATTAGGTTGCTGTTGTATAGGAACACCAAATCTCGGCAGTTGTTTTTTCTTGTGTTTTCTGTTATTTCTTGCGTTAACATAAATTCATCAGCCAGCTAGTAGCATTTTTACCTGCTCCTGGTCCTCCCGTGTCCCTCGTTTGTCCTGGTGTACAGTGTACACATATATTTTTTCCTATCTTTTTATATTAAAATCACCACAGAGAAAAATATTTGGGGTTGGAGAGTGTAGATCTTTTATCCAGTTTCTTACCTCTGTAATGGAATCAGAGAATTTTGAGGTTGGCGTGTTCGGCGGTCTGTACATTACAATTAGTACCATATTTAATTTTTCAACTTTTGCTGCTACACATTCTACGTAGCTGTTTGAGGTACTTATAGTCATTTCTATCATATGCCTTTCGCGTGTGTAAATAGCACATCCTCCTTCACGTCTCACCGTTCTAGTTGTCAATAGTTGTTATAGTTATAGTTGTCAATTTGTATTTCTTTTTTATCAATACAGGACTCACAGTGTTCACAGTTCGCCTGGCAGTCCTTTAGGTGGGTTTCCGTGAGGCATGCAAAGTCTGCTCCAGTTTCTTGCATGAGTTCTTTCAGGTATAAAACTTTGTCCGGGGAATGATTTGATTTAAGGCCTTGAATGTTGGCTAGGATTTTTTTTTTCCTATCATTTTCACATGCATTCGATTCGTTTTCCAATAGTGGTGCGGGTTTCGTTGTCTTGTGGTCCTCCGAGAATTTGCCTCTCTTTATCTTTGTCGGTACCTGTTGTCCCGATAATGCATGAAGTGGCTTTGTGCGTGCCTTCTGTCTGGCTCTCGGATTCGTGTTACATAATGTGGGATGTGCATAGATGCATTGCCCATCCCGATATCTGCAGTACCCTTTTCTACGCTTCTACTTCTTGTTATCTGGTTATTTTCTATTTTCTTAATTTTGATATTACACTGGTATGCATCAATTTTGCTGTCAAGGGTTTTGTAAGTGATTCTTATAGAGTTTCTCCTGCTGATTTCGAATCTGCAATCCGTTTTTCTCAGGCTATGGCCTCATAAGTAAAATAGAATTTTTCGTGATTTTGTCAAAGCGGAATTGGAACAGTAACATCTATCATCACTTGTTTCACTTGTATAATATCTTTTTTTACTTTTCAGCAGGGCCGGATTAACCATTAAGCAAAATAAGCCCGTGCTTAGGGCATCAAGGGAAGGGGGGCACCACAGAAATTTTCCATTGTCGGATTTACCATGGATTTATTATACTATTATAATCGCGGCTTATAGCCTATAAGCTGTTGAAAACTGAATTATATATATTCATATATAGTATTTATTTTTTTTCATTGTTTGAATTTGTAGTGAACAACAACCCTTTTGAGAGAATAAATATATTTCGTTGTAATCACACACTTTACGCTTTGCGTTATTATTTTGTTTATATCAAATCTTTGAGCGCCATATTAAAAATACATATAGATTAAATATTTTCGTGTGCTATAGGAAGTTATTCTGAACGTGTGATTTGTGCATATAATATTAAATATATATTTTACATAATCATTTGGTATTGTTTTACAGAAAGATTTAGGTTTATAGAATTGTAATATAAATTAATATTAAAATAAAAGAAACTATAAACTCTCTATATATTGCTGTTGTATCAAGTGATGTTTATCACGGCCATTATAATAATAAGATATACTGACCTAAGTTAATTAGCGTTGAAGAAGTTTATCTGTTGCTCTCTCTTCTTCTCTAGGGTAAGTCTATGAAGTGTACTTTATTTGTATATATAACAATATTTTATCATACACGTATCTTTATTTTATAATTTATTTATCTATTGTCATAACAGTATAAAAGAATTTAGATTGTAATAACCAGAGTGAATAATTTGTAATGTATATATAACATCAAACGTAGTTAGGACAATTTAGGCCCTAAGCAAATGTTCATATTTCCTATAATTAAATATTGTGTTTTAAATAAATAAATAAATGTAAATATAAAATGTGGCTCGTTAATAGTGAAATGTTAATATTGATATTTTTATAGATTGCGTATTATTAATTCTAATGTTAAGTATTTTTATTTTATAGGTTTCGGTTCCTTCTTTCGGTTCCTTCTTTTGGTTCCTTCTTTCGATTTGATTTGTATTCAACATTTCGAGTTGATATTTCGGTTGAGTTATATTTAATTGCCACTTATATTTAAATTGCCACTTTGGTTGTGTACGGTTCCCATTTTGTCTTTCTGAGAATAAAAGAACAAAGCCAAGATTGTGATATGTGTAACTGTGTTGATTGCCACATAATATACAAATAAAATATTCTTTTTATTTCTGTATTTTACAGACCCCAAGAACCAAGATGAAACGTGTTCAGTTAAGTGGTGCACAAAAGCGAAAACTATCAAAAGAGAAACAAGAGAAGACTTTGGATTTAGAGTCCAAGACTGCAAAGCTGACTGATTTCTTCACACAAGTTCCACGACCACAACGTCAACATGATATACCGATTCTGAATCAAAACCAATCTCCGTCATCAGAAGTGGACACAAATACCACTTTGATCACTTCAAAATCAAAATATGATGACGTTGGAATCACCGAGGTGTCACAAGCAGGTTCATCTACCACATGTCTCACTACTGATCTCACTTTGCCTGTAAATTCTCTTGATACCTCTACTGCAAATGTTGATTCAAGTTGCTTTACAAGACATTCTGGGGTTGAAATAATTGCTGAAAATGAAAGTTTAGTGGACCATGGTGATGGTGGTGAAATGAATCAGTCTGCAGAAGATGAAGTAAATATAGCAAAAGATCCAGGGTTGTGGCTTGATTTCTCTGCTGATGATGTGGCTTATTGGATTGCTTGTGGACCCAGTGACTGTCAACACCACAATGGGCCATTTGACAAGTCTTACCGGCATTTCAGTAGTGGCAAACCAGCAAGATACTGTTCACAAAAACTTTTCGTTGGGACAAAAGCCAATGGTGAGAAATACAAGAGAGAGTGGTTATTGTATTCACCATCAACAGGATCAGTTTACTGTTATGTTTGTAAACTGTTTGCTCCTAAAAATGTCTCACATTTTGTTATAAGAGAAGGGTTCAGTGACTGGCGAAATACTATTGTAATTGATCATCATGAAAAAAGCACTACTCACCGAGACTCTATGCTAACATACTTAACTCGCAGACAAGGTGCGGGGTTGGGACAACAGTTGGAAAAACAAATTCAGGAAGAGTGTGATTACTGGGAACATGTCTTGAGGCGTGTCATAGCTGTTATTTGTACGTTAGCTGAACGTGGCTTGTCTTTTCGAGGAAGAAGAAAGATTTGGATCATTGCAGAATGGGAATTTTTTAGGGCTGCTTGAGCTCATAAGCCGGTTTGATCCATTTTTAGCAGGTCACATTTTGAAATATGGAAATTCTGGCAAAGGAAATCCTTCTTACCTGTCCAAAACCACCTGTGAGGAACTCATTCAACTAATGGCTCAAAAGGTCCACGCACTCATTGTTGACGAAGTAAAATCTTCTGGTTATTTTAGTTTGTCAGTTGATTCAACACCAGATCTATCACATATCGATCGATCAGTTAAGTGTTGTACTTAGGTACTTAAAAGATGGACAGCCTATTGAACGCTTTTTAACCTTTCTGAAAATGAAAAGCCATACTGGTGAGGAAATGGCAAATCAGGTGTTGCAGTACTTACGTGAAGTTTGTAAGCTAAACTTTTCAAAATGTAGGGGTCAATCTTACGACAACGCTGCCAACATGTCTGGGCGTTATAAGGGGATGCAGCAAAAATTTTAGAAACAAACAAGTTTGCTATATATGTGCCCTGTGCAGCCCATTCACTAAATCTGGTAGGCCGAAGTGCTGTTGACTGCTGTCAAGAGGCGGTTAATTTCTTCTCTACAGTGCAGTTGCTCTATACCTTTTTTTTAGCCTCAACCAGCAGGTGGGAAATTCTTAAAGGTTGTATTGGAAATGAAAGTGTCTTAAAATCCCTCTCTGATACCAGATGGGAGGCACATGCTATGGCAACAGCAGCAATTTTGAAATCTTTCCTTAAAATTTTAGAAGCGTTAGAATGTATAGCTGAAGACCAGTCACAAAAGGGAGACACTAGAAGAGAAGCAAATAATATTGCAAATAAGATGCAAGAGCTAGAATTCGTTTTTATGTTGAATTTTTGGGATGAGATTTTGCAAAATTTTCATAGAGTAAGCAAAGTTCTACAGAATAAGGATGTGAACTTAAAAACATGTGCAGATCTGTATGGATCATTAGCTGACCAACTGTGCACTTCACGAGATGAATTTGAAAGATATGAAGCAGCTACAAAGGAAATGCTACCAGATGTTGATTACAAGGCAGCTCAAACTCGCAAACGTATCAGAAAGAAGGTACCCAATGACGGAGATGCACCAGAAGTATATCTGAATGCCAGAGATAAATTTCTTATCACCACCTTTTACACAATTGTTGACAAACTTGAAACTGAGATGAGAAGAAGAGGAGAGATATACAAAGAAATAGCAGGAGATTTTCTTTTCTAAGTGATGTGCCACATAATGTCACCACTTCATCATCTACTGAAATTGAAAGGTATTCTCAGGGTTGTAAAAAGATGATTGATGCTTACCCAGAGGACTTGAACACTAATTTCTCTGCTGAGCTTCAGCAGTTTCACTCATATGTGTGCCATAAGTTCAGTGCAAAAAAAAATGTAAAAACAAGATTCAGTCATGCTGAACTTTATAAAATAATTGTAGAAGACAATATTGAGTGTGCCTTCCCAAATGTAGAAATTGCCTTTCGTATATTTTTAACATTAATGGTCACAAATTGCTCAGCTGAGCGTTCATTTTCTCAGTTGAAGTATATTAAAAATACCAACAGAACAACTATGCAACAAGGCAGGCTGGATGCCTTATCTCTACTAAGTATAGAAGCAGATGTGTTACGTAAGATTAGTTTTGAGGATCTGATCAAAGACTTTGCAATTAAAAAAAGTAGGAGAAAACTTTTCAAATATAAATGAAGTGGAAGTATACAAAAATAAACATTATTTTCCATCTTACTGTAAGTTTTGTTTCATTTCAAAAAATAAAATTTTATTTTATGGTTTATTTTTGTTTATATTTTGAATTACATATATATGGGGCACCAAAATCTTTTAAGTGCTTAGGGCCTCTAAAGGTCTTAATCCGGCCCTGCTTTTCAGGCATATAGATAAAATATTTCATAATGAATAGAGCGTGTAAAAATGATCCCAATAGATTCTGCTACATATGTGGGACGGTTACCATGCCAAATAACCAGTCCCAAATCACTAAATTTGTGAAGACAATGTATAGAGCATACTTTGGAATTAAGCTAGGGGACCAGGACAAAAATTTCGCCCCTCATATGTACTGCAAGACGTGCATTGAAAATTTGAGAAGATGGAGCAAAGGCAGAGCGAAATCTTTGCCTTTTGGAATTCCCATGATTTGGAGAGAAGGAAAGGATCACGCGACAGATTGCTATTTCTGCATGACAAACCTCCAAGGTGGGCTTATAAATTTATTTTTCTTAAATATTTTGAAATCCTCGTATGAAACTTGACATAATATTCACCATAATGTAATATTCACCATATATAGCATAATATTCACCATAATGGTAATCATACATTTACATATACATATTGTTATAGAAAATACATTTACACACATATTGTTATACAAGTTACATTTACATATACAATGATTGTATATTTTCTTTCTTTTTCATTCATATTGTCCCCGAAGGGACAATATGAATGTAAAAGAAAGAAAATATACAGACTCCATCGACCTATTTCATATCTTACAGACCGCAGCCTTCCCTCACGAGCCGCCACTGTCTGAATGCTTCTTCTATTTCATATGCAAGTTTTATATCCATGTTTCTGTGTTTCTATTTTCAGGAGTTAACAAGAAGAATAAACACATTGTTTTATACCCTGACATTCCTTCTGCTATGAGACCTGTACCCCATGGTCCTGGAATTCCAATACCCGACCCACCTCAAACCCTGGACTTCGATGATTCTGATGATGAATCAATGACCAATGCCAATGACCAGTCCCAGTCGTATATACACCTCAAAATACCGCTTCAAATGAGCCGAGGCCTCTCAACCAGGCCAAACTTAATGATCTTACCAGGGATTTAGGACTTTCCAAATTAGCTGCCGAGATCTTGGGCTCACGACTTCGAGAGGACAACTTGCTGGCTGCGGGAACAACATTCTCCTGGTATAGGAAACGAGAGGAAGAATTCCGCAAGTTTTTTGCAGTGCACGAAAATACCTCTTCCTTAGTGTACTGCTGCAACGTTGAGGGGCTAATCGAATCGTTGGGCCTGCCATATAACGCATCAGAATGGAGGCTATTTATAGACTCGTCTAAACGAAGTTTGAAAGCAGTACTTCTCAACATTGGGAATAGGGTTGCATCATTCCCTGTAGCACATTCCGTACAACTTACTGAGAGCTACGATAACATGAAAATTTTACTGGATGCTCTCGTATACGACCAACATAACTGAAGGATCTGTGGAGATTTGAAGGTAATGCTAATATCATAAGTAAACTATTGCTATTGACTATGTTGTTTTTCCAAAGGTTATTTGAGAGCGTATAAGAACACTTAACTTCCCCACAGAAGTGATACAGTCCAATGCGTAGATTTTTTTATCTGATAGAACAAATTCTCTAAATTCTTTAAATATTTTAATTTTCTTTCAGATTGTGGCATTTGTATTGGGAATGCAAGGGGGATACACGAAATACCCATGTTTCCTCTGCAAATGGGATAGCCGAGCGGATGAGAAGCACTATGCACAGCGTGAATGGGCATCCAGAGAGAATTTTGAACCTGGGTCGCATAATGTCGTTTCAGTGCCCCTTGTACCACCAACAAAAATTTTGCTCCCACCGCTTCATATTAAGCTGGGCTTGATGAAAAATTTCATCAAATCAATGAATAAGGAGGGTTCAGCATTCCGATATCTCGAGAGTAAATTTCCTCATATATCTGATGCTAAACTAAATGCTGGGGTTTTTGATGGTCCTCAAATTCGAACTTTGATCAAGGATACTCAGTTCGAAAACGCAATGACTCCAACTGAGAAGAATGCCTGGCAGGCATTCAAATCAGTTGTCACTGATTTTCTTGGCAAGCGTAGAAGTCCAGAATACGAGTCCGTTGTCGAAAACTTTATGGAAGCTTTCAAAGCTCATGGGTCGCGCATGTCCATAAAAATGCACTTTTTGTGGTCCCACTTGGACTATTTTCCTGAAAATTGCGGGGATTATAGTGAGGAACAGGGTGAACGATTTCACCAAGATATCAAAATAATGGAAGAGAGGTACCAGGGAAACTGGGATATCAATATGCTGGCGGACTATTGCTGGTGTTTGAAGCGAGACGTGCCCGAAGAAAAACACAGACGGAAAGCCGAAAAAACTTCATTCCTTCCTCAATAAACTTTTTTCCATATTCATTGTATGAATAAAAGTATTTATTCACACAATGTTTTCACGAGTGTTCTTATAATATTACTCGTATCTACAGTGCTTAAGCTAAAAAAATCAATAAATTTGGGGATAAAATTGGACTTATAATAAGTGGCCAATAGAGAAAAACCTGACCTGATTGAGGAAAACCAATGTCATTTTCGAATTCAGCATGGTCGAATTATATATGAGTTGAAAAAACCCTCACAGCAGACAAAAAAATTTCATATGCATACCAGTGTAATAAATGGCCAGTAGAGAAAAAACCTGACCTCATTGAGGAAAACCAATGTCATTTTCGAATTCAGCATGGTCGAACTATATAATATGAGTTGAAAAAACCCTCACAGCAGACAAAAAAATTTCATATGCATACCAGTGTTATTATTTTTCCTTGGCTGTTTATTCCCTACGTTTTTATTTTTTATCTTTTTGTCATTTTGTTCAGTGGGCAGCTTTACCACCTCGCAATTTTTACCTGCCTTTTTTCTTTCATCTATGTCTTCATTCTGTGTTATATTATTATTTGTTATTTCGTCTTCTCTCTCATCCACCCGAATTGTCATTGGGACATTTCCAGACTCTTATTTCCCCATTTTTTCTTCCTTTGCTGTAACATTCGAATTCGCTTTCTCCGTTTCTTTAAATACCGCAAAGGAGTTTACAGTCTGTGTACATGCGGCACACAGAAATGTGACTCCTGCGATCTGTTTAGTTTTCAAGACGAGGGATATTTTCCTATCATCCCAATTCATGCAGATAAAGTCGTGCAGTTTTTGACAGAAATCGCATCTTACTGCTGCCTTTTCAGTTGTTTCCAGATTACACAAATTGCAGATTAAGTGAGAATTTGGACCCATGGTCAATTTAGGGTGGATCACTTTTCACTTTTTTAAAAGATTATAGCTGGTCAAAGTTTTTCCCATGATTTGGTTCAGTGGAAGTACACTGACACCATTTTTACCAAAATCGATCAATATTTAGGGGTCGCGCATCGACCTTGAAAATTTCAATTTTGCAAATTTGGCCAAATTGACAATTTTTTACTGAATAAAGATAAATCATCAAATGACCATATTTTCTGAATCCTCTCAGTGAAAGAAATCCTCTCAGATACTTACCAAGTTGATAGGACAAGTGGTTTAGAAGTTATACTCACCTTGAGATAGCATTAAAATTTAAAATATCGTATTTGTCCCCGTACCTCCATATGCTGTCTGCCATTGTCTGCTTTTTAGGATAAGATAAAAATAATAAGGAAAGATCAAATGTATTTTGTATTAAAACGGTTTACCGATATCACTAAAGGCACTTACTCCGGTGCCCCTAACTAGGTTCAAAAACTGTATGAATCGTGGTTAGAACACACGTCATCTTAAGGCGTGCGCCATGTACTCTCTCTGCTAACTCCCTTTCCCTCTGCGCTACGTCATCTTGGCAAGTGACGACTTCTTGAAGTCACCGAGTTCTTTCCGGCTCTTTTCCACGAGCTGAAGAAGACCCTGCAGCTGTGACTCGTCTTTTGTGACAGTGTTCGCGTAATCTTCTATCAGTTTTATCCCTCTCTCTGCCACGTCGTTGGTAACTATCAGATGCGAGATGACATTCTTCAGATCACAGTAGTTCTTATCTTGATCCCACTTATTCACCGGCAGAGTGAGCCACGTAGACGCGCACACCTGCAGGCCTGTGAACACGAACCACGATGACTCATCGATCAGGTCCGGAAGGCGCGTCGTGTCATCAACCGAGACGTTGTCATACGTGAAGTCCTCGGGCACAGCGAGGCGGCACAGCTTCTTTGCCATCTCGTGCTTCACAGTGTCTTCCACTTTGTCACTGCAGAGGGCGAAAACGACGGTCTGAGGCCTCAGATACCACAAGTGCCGCCTGATCACTGCCAGTGAAGCCTCTGCAATCTCACGATCCACAGCCCTGTACTGCAGAAGACGCTGGTACAACACAAGGTCATTCAGCGGGCAATCAGCTGCGACAGGAGCCGCCAGCCAGGCAGGTGCGTAGAGGAGTGCAGTAAATAGTACCACTCTCTGAAGTTTCTGTACCAGCTCGTCGTCGAACTCCAGCTGACCGCTGAACATCAGGAGCTTCGTGTAGTAGATGATCTGAAACGAATACGCACTGTGATGTATAAATACCGATACCACTCCATATAAGTTTGTTTAATGGTAAATTATTTATCTTATTTTTTCTGGTAGGGACTTCAAATGGCTGTTTGCAGAAGGCAATACAATATTTAACTTCTAATTCAAAATACCAACCTTGGCCATCCACCTCGCATGATGGTAGGCTCCTTGGTGCATGAAGTGTGTGCCACGACGTGGCTGGGCCCCGAGTACCAGGAGTGTAATCTCCGCCACTTCTCGGTAGTCTTCTCTGACAAGACCAGAAGCGGTGCCGAGGAACTTGACTGCCTCATCTCGGAGCTCCATCAGCCACGTCACCTCCGCCAAATGCTCGATCTCCAGCTCGCGATAAGTCGAGAGGTCGAGCTTGTCCCACCTGAAAGGGGAGTTATGAAAATATTGCATGAAAACGACTGAAGTTTCCCTTTTCGACTGCTATTAACATCATTAGTAGAAGGACGCTGATATCTCAATTACTCTGAAGGCAAAAAATCATTGGAGAAAACAAATGCGCCTTAGACTTGAAATTCACCTTCTCCTCAGATACTGGAACAAAGGTTCAGTTGGTGCTGTGGTTCTTCCAAACGCGGTGATGACCACTGCCCCCACGATGAGCTCCATAACGTGATGGCGACAGCCCAGCTGGAAGAGCGGTTTACCAAGCATGTTCTACAGCCGGACCACCGCACCCTGCACCCTCCCCGTATTGGAGGAAGTTGTGTCGAAGCACAGTCCAATCACGTTGTTCTCGCATCCCCAGTCTTTGAGAGCACGAAAGGTCGCCTGGGCCTGGGACAGACCGGTGCCGTCAGCAACAGTCGGAACGGCCAGCAACTTTCCTTCTGTGCATTGGGGAGCTCCGGAGATGAGAATCGCCTGGCGGTGCTCCAATGATCCAAGAGAGTCCTGAAACGTATGTCATACATGCCAATCCATTATCGTCCACTGGAATATGGCAATCCACTGTCGTCACTGGAACATGTTAATTCACTGTCGTCCACGGTGAGGACAAAACTGACCTTGATTACTTTACCGTCCCAGTGGACGACAGCATGCCTCGGAGATACGAAGGATTTCTGCACAGCTGTCGACACTTCACAACGATGTGCCACTCTTCCACGGCGAGACGTGTCCTTCGAGATACTGAATTTGTCCAGGTCTGCGGGCGGATCTGCCGAACGTAGGACTGCCGCCACGACACTTGCCACCTATGTGCGAAATTGAAAGGAAATTGACAAGGATGCGTATGGTTTTTATGTGACAAAATAATCACTAAATTTTCCGTCGTTACGTCTATTATATCTTTGTCAAGGAAAGATCATTACTGATATATACACACCTGATTATTGGACATCCGGAAGCGATCAGCCACTTCAATAACAGCCGGTGCATTGAGGATGCGGTGAGGAAGGCTGATTGATACAGTTGATTCTCTCGGCTGTCGGTATGGTGGTTCTAGCTGTGATTCGGAGTTGCTCGATGATCTGCTTTCTATAGATTCATCGTCGCTCTCAGCTTCGGTTCCTAATTTCGTTTTTGAGGTGCCTGGCTCATCACGAGATTGTTGTCTTGAGAGTTGCCGTTTTCTCTTGACAACGAACACTTTATCATTCCCACTCATTGTTGCCTGGCGCAGGCCCCGTTGATCCTCATAAAATTTAATATCTTCTTGTTTGTTGTTGTCTGAGAGCAGTCGACTTTTCTGTATCTCTTCAATAGCATCGGGAGCTCCGATGTCCCAGAGCTTGTTCAGATTTTCTGAAAACTTCTCCCTGCCTTTTCCCGCGTCACTGTCTCTCATCTTGCTCTTCTGCAGCGAGCGCCACTCTTCCCACAGTAACTCCAGTTTTCTTTCGCAGTTACGCCTCGTGATCGTCTTTATACGTGCCATGTTCCAAAATGCCAGAACATTGGCCACCGTGTCTTTACGGCGGCCTTCCTGTCAGTAGTTTCCTGCTTGGCATAGAAGAAGTACTGGAGAACTTGATGGGTGGTTGGCAATTTGGCACCACCGATCGAGGAAGATGGCTGGCTGACCAATTAAGAAGACGTCCGTGGCTGACCTTAGAGAAGGTGGTGCTGTTGTTGCTGCTTTCTCTTTTCCAGAATAAGTAACTTTCAGAGTCTTCCCACTCCTGGTTGTTAACAGTTTATCCATTGTACTAAAGTCTAGACTTATCAAACAAGAATCAATTGACACAGTTGATCTGTAAAAAGCAAACTGTGATTAGTAAAAATATTGGTCATAGACATAGCGTGTGTGTGTGTGTGTGTGTGTGTGTGTGTGTAATTGGGATTTTAGGATGCGCCAGCTACTGATGCTATGATTACGTCCATAACGGGGGACAAATACGGTATTTTAAATTTTAATGTTATTTCTAGGTGAGTGTAACTTCTAAACCACTTGTCCGATCAACTTGGTAAGTATCTGAGAGGATTTCTTTCACTGAGAGGATTCAGAAAATATGGTCATTTGATGATTTATCTTTATTCAGTAAAAAATTGTCAATTTGGCCAAATTTCCAAAATTGAAATTTTCAAGGTCGATGCGCGACCCCTAAATATTGATCGATTTTGGGAAAAATGGTGTCAGTGTACTTCCACTGAACCAAATCATGGGAAAAACTTTGACCAGCTATAATTTTTTAAAAAAGTGAAAAGTGATCCACCCTAAATTGGTCATGCTATTCATTAATTATCGTAAAAAGAAATACACACACAAATTATTTATTTATTTTCCCCCTTTCTTTCTCTTTCCTTTCCTTTCGATGGTCGCGAGGATTTTCTGACCTTTGCGTTTTATGACCTTTTTCCTGCCTTGTTTCAAAAACTTCTCGAATGCTAACCGCATTACGGTTTAAATATATACGTTAATTAAACTGGTGATAATTTATGTAAACTGTATTGCACTTTCTTACTTATAATGAATTTCACTTTGTAATTTATATGCAGGGATTCACTGATACTTTATACACTTTCGGTGGTAACAAAATAAACCGCCGAGTAGGTTAGTCCCTTCTTTTTTGGGTGTATATATATATATATATTCGACATCTGCGGATTCGGATCTTTAATTCCAATATCCGCGGATGCGAATGCGGATGCGGATGCGGATATTAATTAATCTATCAATATAATATAGAATTATGAATATATGACATAATTTTTAAAATTTCGTGATATTACTATTATGGCAGGCAATGCATGAGAATTAAAATTATTATTAATGTGTTCATTATGATAAAAATAATAACTTTCTCAAGAGTTTCAGCCACAGAAAATTCAATGAAACAAGTTTCATTCAATTTTCTGTGTCACCAGGTATTTATATTTTGAGGTTTATATATTTGTTTGTTCATCAATATAATTAATACTTTACACGAAATGTGCATGACTGGGCCTTATAAGCTACTTTATAAGCTAATTTAATTGTAAATTGCATAATTTATTAGAGGTAATATCCACATAACATCCGCACTCAGAAGTGCGGATGCGGATGTTAAAAATGATGCGGATATCCGGTCCACCACTAATATATATATATATATATATGATGAATAAAACCACGAAGGAAAGGAAACACAAAATGGTGCTCAAGCGCCATTTTGTGTTTCCTTTCCTTCGTGGTTTTATTCATCATAAATATTTTTCACGTGTTACCTTCGTGAAATAATTTTCATATATATATATATATAATATATATATATATGAAAATGAAAACGTTTATTGGCAGACTATAGTCCATATGACAAATATTATTAATAAAATGACAGTTCATATACTAAGGATAGAAATATATACAATTGATTAGAAATAATACTGTAATGTCGAAGTTAAGTGGAGCTACAGACAGACGTTTTCGTACCAAGAAGTCCATAGCTTAGAGGATAAATGGCAGGACTCATGGATAGCTTGGATGATCGGGTTGGTTGATTTTTTAATTCTTTGCATTAGACTGTATTGAGCACGTCTTGTTACCTCCGGGAAGCTCGGGACATTGTGAGTAGCAAACATTTGCGAAGCTGAGCATCTCGGGGGTAATTTATGTAAGGGTCTAAAAGACCTGTTGTACAGCAAATTTAGGGTTCTGCCAGAACCTTTTTTATAATTCACCCAGAGTTGTTGTCCGTATATATTACTGCAGAAAGTACAAAAGAGAGTGTCTTTAGCTTCACTTGTACAGAATCGAAATTTCCTTATGGTCATATTCGCTTTAGCACACAGGCTTCGAGATTGTTTTCTTATACCCCGAGTCATCACTCAAGGAGCTGGTAATAGTTTGACCCAAATACTTAAACCCCTTGTACTTCCTCAATTACTTCACCATTCATTTTAAACCTTATATCAGCTGACTGATTACAGCTTTTAGGATGAAATTGCATAACCTTAGTTTTTGTAACATTAAAAAAGAATATAATGTTTCTGCGAATACTCTTCGCAGACTTTTAGTAGCCGATCCAGACCTTTAACAGAGGGACTTATTAACACCATATCATCGGCATAAACCAAGTTATTTATCCTTGTGTTATCTATTCAACATCCCACTGTTGCCTCGTTAAGTGAAGCAATTAATCCGTCAATATACACATTAAGCAGCATAGGGGAAGCAAGGAGGCTTGTCTCACCCCGCAAGAGGAGCCAAAATACTCGGAGAGTACATTGCCCCACCTAACAGTGAAAGATTGGTGGGAATACCAAAACTTCAATAAATTTTATGTACATGGGAACCTTCCTGTCTTCTAGTTTGGCAAATAAAATATTGTGGTTCACCCTATCATATGCTTTACTTATATCTAGGAAACAGCTATAAATAGTTGAATTATGTCAATGTATTTAGATATTGTTTCTTTAAGTACATAGATACACAGGTCAGTTGAGTGGGACCTTTTAAAGCCAAACTGATTAGATGTCCACAGGAAATCATTTAATCGGAGTACCAAGAGTTTTTCTAGTAGTTTCGAGAAGCAGGAAGCGATAGCAATAGGCCTGTAATTATTGCTGGACAGAATGTCTCCGTACTTATTTTTGACCAAGAGCAAGATATATACCCTCATGAACTCTGCAGGGATATAGCTATGAGGAAGCATGGCTGATAGGAGCAATGATATATGCAGATATACTACGTCATTTGCATATTTTAAGTGCTCATTCGATAAGTCATCTACCCCTGACGCAGAAACAGTCTTTAACTCTTTAATTAACCTCTTTACTTCAGAAAATGATATCAAAGTATTTTCCCTTGTCCTTCGCACAATCGTTTCGCTGCAATCTATCTTAAGATTATCCCTACTCACACTGTTAAGAATATTAGAATAGTGGTTTTTCCACAGCTTTGCAATTTCATCCTTCCCCGACACCCCATCGATTGTCGGAGGGAGAACATTTTTGACACCCGTTTGATTCTTAACAAATTTCCAAAAATTTTTATTATCGTTATTTATGCGAGCTTACCAGGCTTTTGATGCTCGAATAGACTCTTCTTCTTGTTTACATCGCCTTATGCCGCCTTATACTGACTCCTACTTCTACACATATTCATGTATACTGGTCCAAATCTGAGTCTACCATGAAAGCACCACAAATCATAGGCGTCTTTCGATTCCCTCTTCAGGGGGGGCAATAAAATCATTCTATCCAGGAATAATCTTAGTATAATAGTTGTAAGATTTAATCAGGGGGCTTCCTGCTTCTCTTAACAGGGATATTATCTTACTATAATACCTATCTATGAGTTTACAGTGAGAATCATTTGAGCAAGGATTATTACAGGCAAGATGCAAAATTTCTAAATTATTAAAAAGGTGACTTGTTCTGTCTTCGTATTCTATTCTCTGCTGCATATTAACATTGGACCAATCGACGCGATTATTCTTACCTATTGAGTTCTTGTTAAGTCGTGTTGTGCATAAATTGGTAAAGTTAATTAATATTTCTAATGATCTACGATCAGAAAGAAGGAAATCATGCAGAATATGAACTCTCACAATTCGATCCTTTAGATTATTACTAGCGAGACAATGATCAACCCAGCTGGTGGTACCACTCATATCACTAACGTATGTAAAATTACCACTGGTTACCCCTAATACCTTTACATCACATATATATATATATATATATATTATTATATATATATATATATATATATATATATTCCTTGATAATGTGAATATATCACGAAAGCGCTCGGACTTTGTGTTTCCTTTTCCCTGTGGTTGTTTGCTTATTAATAAGGTCACGTGTTATTTTGTGATTTTAGTGATATATATATATATATATATATATATATATATATATACTTTATGAGAGTTTGAACGACGGTTCAGGATCGATCTGCGGTCGACCCCTCTGCAGCATCCAGCTTCATTTGCGGGATTTGTTGAAGGAGGGAATTGCTTTCCGATCTCCTCCTGCCATCGTAGCCAGCCACACATGGCTGGTCACTGGTCAGGGACTTTGCACAGGAATCTGTCCAGCTAGTTCTTGAATTTATTCAGGTCGGTGTGCTGGAGGTTCTTCACTTCTTTTGACAGAGCATTAAAAAGCTTTGGGCCTCGCATTCTGAGGGTATTTTCCATCCTCGTTTTCATGGCCCCATGTCCCATCGCAGCTAGGACAGTACAAAATCTGCCTCTTCTCTCATTCCATTTTGTTTCTATTTCATTTCTAATGTTAGGGGCAAAACCCTCAAGTATTTTCCATATGTATATTATTGTGTACCGCTCGCGTCTTCTTTCCAGAGAGTAGAGTTTCAACTTTCAAGGATTGTAGTCGAAAGACTCGAGACCAACAGACAGTCTTCCCCTTCCGTTTCCTCTGTCATTTGTTAGCTTCAATGTTCACAATGTGTTGTTTTCTGTATGGGCTTGTGAGTACTGAGCAATACTCAATTATCTGTAAGACTCGACTCTTCCATAATTTGGGTCATGATGTTTGTTTTTCTGCTGCGGAGAAAGCAAACAGAAAACAGTATATATATATATATATATATATATATATATATATATATATATATATATACATATACATATACTAGTGATGTAGCGGATGTCATTTTTTCACATCCGCGGATGCGGATGCGGATGAGGATGTTTGATTTCAACATCCGCGGATGCGGATGTCTACATTTTCGTTATTTTTTAGGATATATTCGAGATTTGTTGTGTTTAACGTATATAATAAGTTATTATATAGAGAGAGCTGTAGCTATAATGTAGTATAATTGATTAATTGTACAATAATTGCTGTACTTTTCTCTGAACATATAAAATAATATCGAGCATCTAACTAATATAGAAATCAATTAGTGAATTCGTCTGCAAATAAATTCGTTATATTTTGTCGAGTTTCAGCCACAATTAGAAACCATAATTGTGTTACCAGGATGCGGGACGTGAACCCAACTCAAATGCACCCCACCGTCCTCTTTCCCCAACCCCTTATAGAAAGAGATCTTTAATTAGCTTGATAACTATTTATATTAAGTTTAAAGTTTTATTAGGCATATTTATAAATGAGTAATTAAAATAAAGTAAACTAAGATGTTCATCGTTTAATGTTCAAACTTAATTATAGGAAGGTTATGCTTAAGGAACATTAATTTTTCTGCCTTTTCTGCTGCCAGTCTGTTTCTCTTTTCATCATATATTAATCCACCAGTACTGCTAAATAATCTCTCGCTTGGTACGTTTGTTGGAGGACAGGCTAAATGTTTCCTCGCAAGTTTACTCAAGTATGGATAGATATTCTGCGTATTTTTCCACCAACTAATAGGATTGTCACATGCAACCAGGCCTTTTTCTTGGTGATAGCTCTCGATCATTTTTTACATCTTTTGACATCGCGTAGGTCTCGTCATTGCTGCTTGACTCAAGAAACTGAGACAGATTCTGTGATAGATTTGCTTGTTGAAGGTGTTGGTTCTGTCACTGAAACTTTTATTCTTTTGGTGGGTGGCGAAGCGACAGATTCAAGAGATTGAAACTCTTCAACTGCTTTGCCAAGTGATGATTTAACTCGTTCTAATGTACTAGGTGAAAATAACTTAGCTTTGTAACGTGGATCTAAGTAGGTTGCAAGAGAGTAACTTCATACAAGAACAGCCTCTCGTCTTGTCGCTTGCATCACTTTTGCGCACAATGAACTAGTTCTATTAATATAGTAGAATTTCATAATTTCCGCTTATTAATGACGTTTTCTCAACGGTCCACATCCGCACGACATCCGCAGTCCAAAGTGCGGATGCGGGTGCGAGAAAATGTGCGGATGTTCCGCGGATGCGGACGCGGATGCGACCTACATCACTAACATATACATATACATATACAGTGAACAAAAAAAGTATTTGAACACACTAAATTTATTAAATAAATTACAACATGAGGCTACGATCTTTAGGAGGCCTAAAATAAATAATTACATACCTCATGGTGAACTAGTAGGTGTATTTTAAGGTTTATAGAATCAAACCCACAAAAGTTATGTTAAAATAATATAAATGCGAATGCAAAAAATGTATTTGAACGGAACAAAAAAAGTATTTGAACACACTAAATTTATTAATAAATTGAATGCACTGCATACTGTACACAAACTTTAATATTTCGTATGAAGCCCTTTTGCATCTATCACAGCCTGGAGTCTTCGTGGCATGGATTCTACCAAACGTTTCGTCGTTTCAGTCCCTATTTCGGCCCATTCCTCTTGTAGGACAGTCTGTAGATCTCTTTACTTGAAAATTTACGTTTTCTTACTTTAGATTCCAAAATACTCCATAGATTTTCGATTGGATTCAGATCCGGGGATTGGGGTGGGGTTATAAGTCTCCGACGGGCGTTGTAGAGTAACCATTCTGTAGTTATTCGAGCAGTGTGTTTGGGGTCGTTATCCTGTTGGAATAAATAGGACTCCCTTAGCCCCAGTTTGTCAACACTCCAACAAATTATCACGCAAAATATTAATATACTTCCGAGCATCCATTGTTCCATTTATAAAGGTTAACTTTCCAACACCTTTCGAGGCATGCAACCCCACACCATTACATGGCCGCCTCCATGTTTAACAGTAGCTCTAGTGTTCTTACGATCTAAGGCAGTATTCTTCTTTCTCCAAACGGTTTTGCGGCCATCACTTCCAAACAGATTGAACTTGCTCTCGTCGCTGAACACAATGCAATTCCAGAATTCGTTCGGCATGTCGAGATGTTTCCTTGCAAAGTCGAGTCTTTTCTGTCTATTCGCTTCACTGATGTAGGGCTTTCTTCTTGGAGTTCTTCCTCTGAATGCGGCCTTGTGCAAATAATTTCTCACAGTCTGAGGTGTAACAACTGTCCCGGATGTTGATGCAAGATCCGTCGATAAAGTTTGGCTACTAACGAAGGGATTTTTCTTCACTTCTCGGCAGAGTAGCCGTCTATCCCTGGCAGTGAGCGACTTGGGTCGTCCAGATCGACGTCTATTTTCAGTTGAACCAGTCGAAATCTTCTTGTTTACTACATAATACACTGTAGAAGGGTTTAATTTAAGTAGTTTCGCAATTTCACGGTAGCTGTGTCCTTCATTTCGTAGAAACACTATGTTTTCGCGGACAGTTAACGACAATTCTGTTTTCTTGGGAGACATTGCACTTCGATGTGTATCAGAGGTATCCCAGCACTCAAATGACGTGTAGGATTGAGTATTACTCATATTGGTTCGGGTGATAGTTTGTTGGACTTGATCTAATGTTTGTAGGAGTATTGTCTTACTGCTTGTGTGGGACCGAGTAAAGCCGTTCAAATACATTTTTTGTATTCGCATTTATATTATTTTAACATAACTTTTGTGGGTTTGATTCTATAAACCTTAAAATACACCTACTTCTTCACCATGCGGTATGTAATTATTTATTTTAGGCCTCATAAAGATCGTAGCCTCATGTTGTAATTTATTTAATAAATTTAGTGTGTTCAAATACTTTTTTTTTCACTGTATATATATATATATATATATATATATATATATATATATATATAAATTATTCCACGAAAGTAACACGTGAATAATACTTATGATAAAGATAACCACGAAGGAAATTAAAACACGAAATTAAACAAAATCCTTTTGGTTTGGAAGTACCAATATGGCGGACTTATGACTAATATTTCAAGCTAATGTGCTATCCAGTAATTTACAGAGACGGGTGGTCTCTACGGCCAAACATTT